>CM073768.1:83502512-83620500 GCA_037158775.1 Hetaerina titia | reverse complement strand
AGGTGGAACAGTTTACGTATCTTGGAAACGTTATGGACCAATACGGTCAAAGTAGTAGGGACGTAAGGAGAAGAATTGCGCTAGGCAAGGAGGCTTTCTCAAGGAGGAGGGAGTTGATGACGGGGGACGTTGAGTAGGGAGGTTAAGAAAAGACTCGTAAAAAACTTTGATAAGGAGCGTAGATATGTACGGCGCGGAAACGTAGTTACTGAAGCACGAGGATAGACGTGGATTGGAAGTTTTTTGAAATGTGGGTGTGGAGAAGAATGAAGAAGGTAAAATGGACCGAAAGGAAAAACAAATTATGAAGCACTAGATGCATTTTGGGGAGGAGAGGTGATCTGGAAGAAATAATGAAGAGCCAGGAAAAATCGATACAAAGTTTATTGATCGGCAGTGGGATGTTGAAGACTGTGGGGAGAGGGATGAATGTTAGTTCAGCGATGAATGGATATGATCAGGATAGGGATATTGGACGGGATTAAGGGTGGAAGGAAGTTAAAACCTGAAATAGAGTAGGTTGCTGGATTGTGTTCCGTTAGGAGTCACAAAATATTTATTTGATAGTTGTGCCCATCCAAAAAACCTACCTTAACCGGTAGATTACCTTTTAATAAATAATAATACACAAGTATTTCACTTTTTTTGTTGATTGTCAGTGTGTGTAATTTGTGCCGTTTATGCTCTAGGAATGCTAGAAGTAAATATAGGGTAAGTTTTTGACCACATCAAATTTTTAACATATACCCCCGTGAAGTGGTGCAAGCGTACAAATATTACCCCCCTTAACCTCTTGAATATGACCCCATCTGGTGCATGCCAGAAAAACCGTCTCATCTCCTGGCCTGTACTTTCTACTTTCCGGTTACTCTTTCCCGATTCGGTGACTCTTTCCCGACTTTGAAGTGTTACCTTCATATAAACGCCGATCTACCACTAAGATTTTAAGGAAAGCTAAGGAGATCAAGATGAAAGGATGCCGAAGTGATTAAAAAGAAGCATCTATGCTTGGCGCACCTGTGGGAAAAAAAACCATGACGCCGCTAATCGAAAACAGTCAGTGAGGCGCAGAGGCGAGGAGTTATTTTCAAGGTGTATCCTTTGATTTGTTTGGCGTTGCCGAGTTTCGCGCGAAATGAGAAAACGGAAATGTCTCCCTCACCTTTCAATCACTTCTATTCCTGGAATACCCAGAATTTACTATCAAGGGCTTTCATTACGAAATAAAGCGCAAATATTGCCGAAGATTATCTTCGCGCTACGTAAAATGCTGAATTGCCCAACGGAATGACTGAGGCAGCGCACCACTTTCAAAGCTACGTCTCTTAAAACTGTAAGCATTGTTTTCGTGCGAGATGCAATCGAGATGATGTTCAAGGAAAACAAAAATAATCTGATCAATTGGAACAGATTTCAGCATTCTCAGGTCCACATACGCCTTTGCGCTTGGTGTTTAGTAAGTGCGGTCTTTCTTTATATTACACATAGTGTGAAAATTGATTTAAAAAAACGAATTCGAATAAAAAATCAAAGTGAAAAAGAAAACTAGCATGGTTGAGTACTTAATGTTTTTTTCCATTAAATGTACGAATTACTAAAATTTACCTAAACAATTTAAATAACTTTAAAGACTACTCAAATTACGTGGTACCAATTGTTTTCCTTAGACTATTTATGTTTATGCTTAATTTTAAAAATCGGAGTTAGGGCTACATAAGTTGGGAATTTGTTTTCCACTTATGTTACATTCATAAATGAATCTAATGCGGTCAATTTTTCTTGTGTTAAATGTTAATGAGATAAATCTAAATATAAAATGTAACCCAGCACTTGTAAATAATGGCTGTCAAAATATATATTTCGATAATGTTTTGTCCTAGTTTCGTGAAAACAATCGAGTAATTCCAATAAATGAATGAATTAATTTTCAGGACTCACCATGTAGTTTACAAAGAATTCTCTATTGATATTAATAAAAGAGAACTAAAGGGAGTATATGGAATGTAAACTCCCATTCCTTTCGTCTCCTAGTTTTATGATTTCCAAGAAGTAGGATATCTTTGGAACAGCCCCTATTTTTATCGCAGCGTATGTCGTAGCATTTTGACTGACCACACCAAAAAAATATCTCCAAGTACACATCAATTTATCCATCCATTTAAAGATCTCATCCGTGCTAGGTCTAGGCGAGGTCTAGCATAGTTTTCTGTAAACTGTTTACCTAAAACCGATAGGACCAGTAAAAGTGAATAGAATTTTTCTTATAATTTGTTACATTGACATTTACTTTCTCGATCTTAAGAATCAGGATTAATGGAGGAAGTTAAGTTGAAGCAGGGACGATTAAGCAAGCTTTGCATGGAAGATGAAATAATGCCACCCTTTATTTTTTTATCGGAAATCAACGAATGAGCGGGAAAAATAAGATTCCGTGAATCTAAACTAATGGCACGATGTCTAATTAGGGAAATGGATACTAGGCAAACCTCTGGGAATGAAAATTATTCGCGAAAATTGTGATAGCTTTTTGACGCATATCAGCACAAGTCAATGACAAACTAGTAATTTAAAGGGCTCAAATTTTGGGGGATTCGATTAAAAACACCTGCTTCAATTTAATTTTATATAACATACTTCCCTCCTCGTAGACTACAAACCGTGACATTGTGGAAGGTCCTTGTGGAAGGCGTCCAGATGTCCCTAGAGCAAGATTGTTGGCAAGAGAAAACGATATTTACTCCTGATAGGATCAGCCATGTATGCACCCATAATATGTGTGGATCGAAAAGTAAGAGCTAGATGAAAGGTAGTCCGCTGCGTATGTTCCTTAGTGAGGCGGAGGCAGAGGCGTTTGATCCCAGTGAGGCGGTCATTTCATCGACGGTGTCACGTAAAAATACATTATTGATAAGGGCAACTGGAAACCACCTAAGCTATTTATCCCAGAAAAAAATTATGTTGGGACCAAATATGAAAATGAGTCTCGATATCCACGAGGCACGGCTCACAAGACCAAAGTGTCCTGCCAGGCAGCGGAGGCAAGGCCTCGTTACAACGAAATCCTCAAACAACCGAGCGAAGGGCAGTGGAGAATAAGATACAGGAGAGAAAGCCACCAAGGAAATAGGAACTTGGAATTGGCGATGGCAAAGGTCATATATTTTACGGTGTAAAGTTAAAACCGCAATTAATTAAGGAAACAGGAAACCAACTCAATTGTTCATCCCCAAATATTTTGATGGAAAACAAAGATATGAGTCTTGGGAACTACGGAACATGGCCCGGCAGCGGAAGACGCAAGGCATCATCATTTCACGAAATCCTTACAAAGCGTAATCAGCAGCAGTAAATAAGTCTAAGAAGTGGAGCGAACTAGTTAAAATAGGAACTTGGAATGTTAGAACGATGTTGAAAAACAAGGGCATTAGAAAATTCTGGGGTAGCTAAATGGCGGTAAATGAAGAGGGGAAATGTTGACGCGCATTTTAGGGTTGTGCGAATTGAGATGAAAGAGTTGCGGAGATTACTGGATCGAGCCTTTTATAAGCCTTGTAATGTAATTCACATCAGAGGGGAAGAGAGCTAGCGAAGGATAGCAATAGTATTGAACAACAAGTTAGTCGCAGTAGAAACTTGGAGTAGATGAGGGAGAATATCATAAGAAGAGATAAAAGTGAAACCAACGCACTTGGTCATTTTTTCAATTCGGCATGCTTCCATGCAATCATAGGGTGTGTAAATTCACATTCGAGAGGACGAAAACAGGGAAGGAGCATGAGGAAAGGGAATGTACGTAAAAGTATTATCCGGGACGAAAAAGAAAGGAGTTCGAGGAGGTAGTTGAGAAAATTATGAGTGAGGACAGGAATCCTGATAGAACCGAAGAACAACAGGAACATAACCAAAAAAAGGGACATCGAATGCCGCAAACGGAACTATAGAGAGAATAAAAAGGAGAAGGTTAAGAAAACCATTGATTGACTGACCAGATGAATAGGGAGAAAAGATTGGAAGGAAATAGAAGAATTTAAACACAGAATTAGGAAGGAGGAACAAAGAGATAAAAAAATTATTTGAGAGTTATGTTCATATTTTAGTGCATGCAACTAACGTGCATGCACTAAAATATGAAAGTGTGAAATATATCTTTAACCATGCTAGAAGGTATATAGAGAAAGCAAGGACCAAATAATGTAGTGTCCACACCAGACTGCAATTTTTTCCATCCAAAGCTGAATTTTTACAGTTTTTTCTGGCCCTTTACCTTTGGCAAGATGAAATCTTAAATCCCTGTCGGTTTTTTCTCTTTTTGATCCAACTGAGATCTTTACCAAATTTTCAAGATTTCATCTACCGTATTACTGCGTGGGTAATGATACATTTTTAACCTCACCGCTTTCTGCTTTCAATTTGGAAAAACATATATGTGGTGATTTAAATGAGTGATTCCCAACTTAGTTTCTTTCAGCTGTCCAGATACGCTCCCGATAACGTTTTACAAAACTTTTCTCCTCTTAGCTTCACACAATTTAATGCGACAATTTAGATACGGTCGGATTTTTTCTGGTAAAGATGTAAGGTCAGCAAATACGAGTATAGACATCGGAAGAGAACATGCGTCGATGATGGTTTATATCCAAGAATGACATCGATGTAGTGGTTGGCGTTCCTTTGGTTGGTGTCCACCTCCATTCAGTTTACCTGGGCCCTTGGAATATCCTTAGGAGAGGGGTGAGGGACTTGACGACTTCGAGGTTGGCTTCTCAAAAGCCTTAGTAATGTAGGCAGTCGTGAGCGGGGCGAAATCGAGGAAAGTCATTTTCCTTGCACCAACCCTTCCCCTGAGAACCTACGCTACAGTCAGATAGGGCAAGCATAAGGGAACTGGTGCAACGAGCAGTGAGAACGAATAGTATCCCTAGAGAAGAGTTTAGGACAATTGGCGGCAGAGTTTCTATAAGCCAATTAGTAGTTTCTATGGAAGGATTTGATCCGAAAGACTTCTTGGATTCAACGAATTTCCACCATCTCAAAAAGAAAACCACCACTAAGTGAGGTTTTACAGGGCCGGTAGTTTAACTTCAAACAGCAAAATTAGTAACAAAAAAGGATGACGATTTATTAGCGTTTGGGATGAAAAGTTCGGTAGGTGACAAATGGCATTGTGTATTAGCTTTCAGGGTCCTCCAAAACCTACCTATTACGAGTAGATTGTTACCAACAATTCTGCGAAGGTAAAAAAACATACAAACCTAATTAAGGAATTAAAATAGTTTGCAGGTCTGACGCACATTTTTGGCCGACATTATTTCGAGATTCCTTACAATGTTGTCCTTAGGGGTGAATACTTTGGCCCCAATTTAGTCGTATTTGGTTGGACTCCTATGGACTCGTATTTCCTCTCTACAAATTCCCTTATTATTTGCTGTACGACGATTGTGATTTCAAACAATTTTTACAACACTGTGGAACCTCATCTCTCGCTCTCTCTTTCCCTCGAATATCCTTTTGTTGGGGACTAAAGAGTAATCTTACATGTCATACTCACCGATGGTGAAGATTTATGATGAGTTTTATTTCCGTGACTAAATGCTGTTCAATTCTTTTACTAAAATTGTCAAGTAACTTCATATAAATTTCTCGGCCCGCTAAAGCTCTTCGTTGGGTGCATTTCTCTACCCTATGTCTAACAAAAGTGGTGTTTTCATTCACAACACCCAATCTCCGCTTCCGTTTGTTATTTTGAATTTTCTTTCTTTTGAACACTTTTCGATTTAGTAGTCCTGGAAATGCTTGGTGTCGGGCCTCTCTCTTGCATTTTTCTCTCGCCGGAGTCGAAATATATAGCCTTACACAACAATGGGAGGGCCCATGTTAAATGAGCCCCGTACACAAACATGCAGGATAAACTTACCACCTTGAATCTTAAAATTAAGGGTTAACTATAGGGTTCTATGACCTCTTAGCTTTTTCAGACCTAATCCTGGCTTTATCTCAAGTGACCAAGCATTGATGCCAAAATTTCTTACGTTTTCAAATGCCGAAGGTGCGTGGAAATACGAAGAAGAGGATAAGCGATGGCGACATGGAAAAATCAAATTTACATACACCCAATCTTGGATTCAAAGCGAAAGTGTATTATAGGAGCATTTCGAAAAATGGTCCCCGAAATACAGAAAGTACGGAATCTCATTGTCTTTCGTATTTCCTGTGAAGGAAGGATCGACGATAATAGACTACAGAATAGGACGAAATCTGTGTGTGTATGTACCCTTGACACGAGCCAGGATGCCACCATTTATCCTGATCCACGGCTACCAATCTCGAAAGTGGTCAACGATGAGCAGCAGATCCATAAGTGGCGATGATTGCAGAAGAGATTGTCTCCTCCAGTGAGGGTGAAGGGAGGCGATCATTCCTCCAATTAAGGATAAGAAACCACCGATGGTATGTACTCCATCGAGGGGGGTCTCTAATCCGTGAATTTGACGAAATGCTACCAGAAAATATTTCAAGCCACAGAATACACAGTATACTGAAACCATAGTCATTGCTTAACTCTTTAATTAAATATACATATATATGAATACCCCACGATCCACCAAAAAGGTCTGTGGTAGGGGGTGCAAGCCCCAGGTGGGATGGATTAGGGATAATATCCGAAGATAAGAGAGTGGAAGGGAAAATGGAAAAAGAATTCACTAAAAAAACGTGCATATTTATATATCGTGCATGCTGGCGAAAGACTAATGTTTAACTCACACACAAAATATGTATTAATTTCAATTAAATCAATCAATTAATGAAGTAGTTATTTCTCATAATGAAAAGGAGGAAATGAACCTAATCATTTCCCAGTATATGGTTCACCTACAAGATGTCGTGACAATAACATTGTTGAAATTACTAGAAAGTGTCACCGCCCTATTTGCTGGCTATGTCTCGGCAGGCGCTTACCACCATTAAACTGCGACAGGAGAGATCATGTCAGTAAAATGCTAGAGATGAACTGTAGAACAGATAGATTTATGATAGCCTTTTTCCTCAGACGATAGGGGGCCAGAATAACTGTAATTACAGTATACTAAATAGTGTAACTATAAGTAGTCAGTGGAGTGGTTACTAAGAGAATATCATTTGTAACGGATGTTGCATGAATAATGTCTAGTCGCCCCATTCCACGTGTCCATTAAGTGGATCACGAAATCCCATGTTTGTAGGAGTATTGTATAAGATGTAGTATGACTGGTGACCCAACACGTCCTGCCATACCCCCTCAGTGTCTTGCAGGATAGTGTGTACATGTATATGTAAGGGACCGCACTAGGGAGTGAACATTTTTTTTCATTCTAAGTAGCCTAGTATGTTGTCATTACCCAATCCCATCTTATGTATTATTCTTCTTGTCACCTACAGCAGCTCTCGTTTTCTAAACCTTAGATTTGCTAATCCGAACGCGGGATTCCATTGTTTCCAATACTAAAGAAACAAAGCATTAAAACACTTCAATAACTGAAAGGTTACCACCAACTACTTGCACATCAAGTGGATCACGAAATCCACTTAATGGGCACGGCTTAATAAATTCCTAACAGGATCGTGTTAGTCTAATGGGTAGAGCGTTTTGGCTATTGTGTAAAGAGTTCCGGCCTCCGCGAGTGATTCCTTTGGACAACCGCATCCAAAACCCAACCGGTGCGATTCTCTTGTTTTTTTTTAAAACGCAATGGGAAATCGAATTGCACACAGGTATAAAGCATCCTATCCCTACACCGAATGTGTGACTTTCAGAAGCATCGAAGCTCGGCTCATGGTTAACTCTCTTCTCACTCGTCAAAATAAACCTTGAGTTCCTTACTGCGTAACTCTGAAACCACAAACCTTTCAAACTACGAGTATGTTTTCGATAGTTAATACTATCACGGTTTACGAAAGCATATCACTGCATAACGATCACATAACAATTGCTCGACGGAGAAAGCCTTTCAACCGTCCGAAACATCCGCTATTCTGGAAATATTCTGAATCACTGGCCATTGATCCCCGAATTCATATTGGTTTCACTTTACCCAAGACTTTACGCGAAAATTTACTTCCCAGCCAAAGGCTATAATTTGTACTATCCGATAATAGAAAATCAAATCAAATATGAGCATTAAAATACATTGAGGAAATCATTATTGGACCTGAAATATTGGAAGCACCACGATTGACTCACCTCACTTGCATCTGCTTCTCCGTGCACACCTTCGAAAACGGGAGGAGTAAGCGCCGGTATATCAAGCAACAAACTCGAACAAGAACTTCGTCCGTATAGGAGAACATCAGAACAGAAAATAACGTGTGGAAGACTTGACACAGGGAGGGGGAAGAGAGGTGTGGGTAACTTTGAGAGGAAGATAGAGGGCGGGAGAAAGTGGAAAACGAGCGAAAATTTCTCAGGGAAATAAATCCCAGAGCATGGTTGAAAGTACGGAGGAGGACAATGCGCACTCCCGCATCAAGAGGAGTTGAAAGGGATTCGTGGAAGCTATTTGGCCAGAATGAATAAAATTGGTGTTCGTGAGTGACCCTGTAGGCACTTCGTCGGGAAGATGATGGCATAAGTATAACCTGGCGCAGTATGCAAGGACGAAGCGATGAGACGGCTCGGTCACCTACCACTAGACCAATTCACTGTTGTTTGGAATAGGGAGAGTCAAGCCTTTGAAATTTATGTGTAATCATTCAGCGGAGAGAGAGCTAACTAAAAAGGGTCGAGCTTACAGGAGTTCAGTGGAAACCATGGACGCCATGAGGGGAGTCTAGACTGTAAGGAAGATTATAAGGGGGTCCGCTTTCATTTCCCTGGCTTATGGAGTAAGTAGGGATCTTGCGTAATGAGCAAAGATGGAATTGATTTTTTAAATCATTGATGAATTTTTATTGTAATTCCAAAAGTATCATTTGGGATTCCAAGAAAAATATGAATATGAATAGGAAAGAAAATTTTTTCAGGCCATCCTCTTTTGGGTACCCCCACCATATAACTATCCTATTAGTTCTAATAAGAGGAGACATTTTCATGGAGATCCCCTTGAAAAAATCATTTAAAAAGACCCAGAAAAATGAATGTAGAGCATAGTTTGCTGGGCAGATTCGTCAATCAGTTGCACCACCTCATCCCCTACTAATTTATTGGTGAACTTATGCAGGACTTCATGCAAACTTCTGTTAAACAAACAAACCATTCATTCTTGATGAACCACAGTCGAGAAGAGGAATCTATACCTCAGAATTTTTTGAGTCTCGGAGAATTTAAACCAAAACACTGATTAACATACTGCAGAAACATTTCATGAAGGCATGCAGGTCTATGTAAGTTAATAGAATCATAAGAGGAGATTCTTCTTGAGAAAATAATTTGATTTGGCCAATATCCGAGCAACATACTTACTTGGTAGGCTTCTTAGGTATAGTATACTGTTATGCCACCTGAATAAAGGTCTCAGAACCTCCCTTCTCTTCTCTCTCTTGTCATACCATTCTCACTGCCCTCTCCCCTAATTCCTCCTAAACCCTCTTCCAAATCCCCTAACTCCTCCCTGCTCAGGACTTTTTCAGAAGATACAGGTATCATTCCAGCATACTATGAATGATAGGATTCACCTGTTTCATAGATTGCAAAACATCAATTAACTTTGTCTACAAATCCCTACCTTGGCTAAACCACTGATGCGTGTATACTCAATAATCGATAGACCTACTTATAGAACACATGTAGGATCATTTCGTAAGAGATGCCTTCACAGCCCATAGCTCAAGAGCTTCACTGTTGATTTTTTAAATTTTCAGCTCACAGTAAAACCATTGGAAAAATTAACGTCTCAAGAGGAGAGTGAGAACTCAAAGGACTTAGTTTGACTTGATGAATGATGAAAATTGCATTCTTCACCACATAAAAGTCTTTGTAGGATTTATAAATCAGAAATTCCATTTTAAGCCATACAAATAAGCTCTTTAGAGCTATAATGTTCAGGATAATCAACTTATATGCATCATAATTACATGAAGGTTTACCTATCAAAGTTCATCTCCTAATAATGTCAGTGAAGCATTTACATGTTTGATTGATAAATACATGAACCATCTAAAGTTTTCCTAAAGTGCAACTGTCATTTATAGTTGGAATAATTCACACTAAATTCCCAAGTTTCATTTTGAATGCAGAATGCTTTTATTATGCTGGGCAAGAGATCAACAGCCAAAGGTCTTTTCTTGATATGTGAATTGAAATCCTTCCTCTTTTCCAGTTACTACAGGATCACGTTTATCATCAGTTCTGAAGGTCATGTAAAAAGGTCCTGGTTGTGTAGCTGGAAAGTAAAAAGTTAGATGACATAAATACCATCCCAATAAAAATGCTAAGACTTTTCAATCTTATTGTAACTTCTATACATCAGCTGAGGTTATAGAGCTTGTTAACAGGGCACTTTCTTGTTTTAATATCATTCTTAGGAAATTGCAGGAGTAAATCTCAGGCGTGGTGCACAATAAATATAGTACAGGCATTCATAGGTACATTCTACTGCATTTTGGAGGTGCTTCTGTATGTAACAATTTTCAGCGAACAACAGATCAAATAATGAAGGGTTTGGAGGGTATTGAATATTTCCATAATCATAGTGTGATCACTGGAAAAAATAATGAGCACTTGAAAAACTTGTAGATGTTGATGGTGATGGTTGACAGTTGCAGGTGATGCAAGAATTAGAGAAGTTATATTCTATTTTTTTTTTAATAAATAAGGAAAATTGCAAGTTAAAAATGGAGTCAGTGGACTTACGGCACGAAATTGACAGTGATTGACTGAATGCAATTTCAAGTAAGAATGATGAGTAAGGTGCATGAAATTCTACAATACATCACTTGAGAAGCATATTTGCAACAATTGGACTACCAGAGCAAATGGTAACTGATAATGGCTATTCTTTCACTTCATCTTCAGTCGCTGAATTTTGCTAATTGAACAGAGTAAACTGGATGTTGTCCCCTCCCTACCATCCTGATGAAAATGGAACGGCAGAAAACTTAGTGAAGAGCTTTCAAAAAATAAAATCGAAACTCATGCTAGATGAAGAGTCCCATTACTTATCAAACTACCACATTTTCTGCTAGATTATAGGATTACTGCTAATTATAGTACCAAAGGGGACCATCTTGCAAACTAATGATTGAATGTTTCATCAGATCAAGACTGCCCTATGTAAAATTAAAATGTGAGGGATACAGTGAGACCATAATGAATGGTACAAAAAGAGGCTCACTGTGCAGAAGCATTGATACAGTTTAGTATGGGAAACAGAGTGATGGTATGACAGTGTAGAGAGAAAGACAAGCAGTGAGTGAAGGGAACCATCACAGCCACACATGCTTTCTGGAATTGTGAAGTCGTAAAAAAGGCAGAGGTGCATGTTTAGTGGTACCATTTAAACCAACTAAAGGCTTGTCTGCCTCAGAATTAAGGGAAGTTAGAAAACAAAAGAGGTGGGAGATTATCATAGAAGGGTCCAAGGGGCCTCACCCAAAAGGTGTTTATGTAGGTTATTGATAGAAAAATGGCAATGCAGAGGAAATCCCCTTAGATATTTCAAACAGTTGAGAATTTGGGAAGTAGGGATGTAACAGTAGCATCTAGGATATGTGAAGGGGACATACATTAACAGGGTCTGGGGTAATAGAGGAGGTATGCCTCAAAGCAAGAGGAAAAAAAGTTATAATACAGACTTGTAATTTTTTAAAGTTTTTTTTCTGGATATGAGTGGCCAAAAAAAAAGGAGAAAATTTGTGAGGTTAGTTGAGATGGATGTCTGATTCATTAATGTTCCTAGGGCTAAAAGTATTTTTTTCATACAAAATATAAGTTATCCCTATGTTTACCTCTCTTGTAGAGGGTTATCTGAGTAGCTGAGGGAAAGGAGTGAAATTAATACATTTACTCATATATTTTTGGGTACTCATGTGCCTTGGAAAATAAATCTGGTGGCTGGATGCCATTGAATCATGACCCTCCGGTCAGTAGTCCAACGCTCTACCCACTAGACCACCGCGACCAGCGGTATTTAACCAATAATGTTTAAAAGAGAGTCATAGCTGAACATATAATAGTGGTGTTGGGATCAGAAACTAGAAATAGCTGCTGGCACATGATCACTAATGTGTTTACATATTCTCTTTGCATTCACTTTGATCAATAATAATGGCAACCCATTTCAGATTAGGCATTATGAACTCTTATTTGACTTTTACTATAGAAAACATCCTAAGAAACAAAATTCTACTCTGTCATTTCATATCCAAATATCATCTAATACTACAGTCTGGTCAGACTATTTTCAGCCAGCCTGATGTCCATTCCCTACTCACTTCATGCAATTTTAAATCTGTACCTATTTAAGATAATTAGAAAATTTACCAGAAATTATGGACTTCAGCAGATGAAGGGAATATAATGTATATATAGCCAGGTTTATGTAGTTTATAAATATATTATTACCTTCCAACCAACAGAGCTAGGCATTCAGAAAGTCCACATTTGATTGTTTGGTCCAATACTGTCACCTTTTTTAGGAAGTAAAATCTATAAGTCTTACTTTGAAAATTATATTGATTATACATACATGTTACAGGATTTGATGCTGACAGTCCTTCCCCACAGTATTTTGATGCTTGTATATTATTCGCTGTTTTTCCAACTGGAATAATGACATAGTCTCTGGATGAGGGTTCATCACTTGTGCCTTCCACATCACATCCACTTTCATCATAAGGATCTGACATGTTGTCAGTTGCCAGTGTGAAGCCATTTGCTGTGTACTGTATTCCACATGCACCAACATTACGATTGAAGCAGATGGCATAGTTTAAAAGGCCTTGGTATCGTCCTGCTCCATTATTGAAATTAAAGCTCTCAAAGGTGCCAGACTGTGATGGGTAGTACTGCAGACACCCTGAAGGAGCTGAGTAAAAGAATAAATATTTAAATTATGCTTTAATAAATATTTAATTAACTATTAAACATGAATTGTACCTTATATACTAATAATTAAAATTGTAAATTATAATGTTTAATTTCCATTGATATGCTACAATGCCTGACTGGAGTTACTTCATGATATCTCTGTGATTAATGGTTGTTCATCATTTCAATCTCTTTTCTAACTTCATGTATGTTTCAGCTCTTGTACTTACATTGTGATTTTTTTGTGAATTTGAAATTTATAATATATTTAAATGTAATATGAGAAGCTTAAATATTTATATTTACTTCCAAGATATGGACTCTAGGCCATTTCTGTAAAAGCCTTGACTAGGTATATGAAAATCAATCTTAATGTGGAAAGAAAGAAAAAGTAAAATTTTGTCATAGTATTTTTATTCTTCCCTTAGGAATATTTATGACTAATCATTTAATATTAGATGCTGTGTAATAATGCACTAGTCAGTACTTTAATATGAATTTTAAACCTGCAAAATATACCATGAATGTATACAGAATGAAAATAATTTTAATAATTTCAGCATAATTAAGCAGGACCTAAAAAAATGGAATATTAGACACAATTCTGGGATATATTGTTTGCTTATTATTAATGGTAGTCAAGTGAGTGCAGCATTCATCGGCTGACTGAATGGCTGAATTTTAATCAGATTGATGCCTCTAAACACTCCTAGTTACACCTAAGCCATGTACTTTTCAGAGTCCCAGATCTTACTGAGAAACCACAGGGAGTAGCAACAAAGTGAATATGATTGCAAAATATAGACCATATGATTAAGTCCCATTCTTTTGTAAAATTAAATGATTGATGATGAAATTAAATGAAATTGAGATGAAATTAAATGAAGCCACATCTTAATCTCTACATTTATCTGATTTAACAAGAGGTATTTAAAGGTATTTAAATGCTTAAAACATTTAAAGATACACTTAAAGACATTGATAGACAATCAGGCTATGGTGTGAGTCAAGACAGAAGTGAGAAATTAACTTCAGCATAGTGAAAAATCAAAAAGTAAAGTCATGGAGGCATTTTAGTTACAAATTATCTTGAACTTTTTGGATGTATGACTGTAATTTCCTTGAATGTCTATTTATATTTCATGATAAATCCTGTTCAGTGAAAATATTGAGTGCTTTTTTAGAATGCTATGATTTATAAAGTACCTTCAGATTGTTGAAATAATGATTATTTATCAACTCTATAGTTTGCAAGGAAAACTGGCATATTTTGTAAGATTTTAATCGAGTGCAAATAAGTGGGCCAGGACCTTCTGGTCCCAGTGTGCCTGGACCTAAGCTATTTTCCTCGTCTAACCTTTTTGGCCCAAGTTCTTTACCATACAGTTCTTCTATATATTCCTTCCATCTCTCTTGAATCTTCTCTATTTCAACTATTATCTTACCCAACTTATCTCTAACTGTTAGCAAATATCTTCCCTTCTTACTTACCAATAGTGTTTTAACCTTGCTGTATAGCGCACCAATTTCACCCTTCTGCAAACTTTCCATATTCTTACACTGCATCTTCCACCATGCTTCTTTTGCTTTATTTGTGGCCCATCTCAATTTATTGTTTAAATCTTTGTACTTCATTCTGCTTAGATCTGTGTTTACATTCTTCCATTTTCTTCTCTCTTCTATCTATCTAATCATCTCATCCATGATCCATGGTTTTCTCGTCTATTTCCTTTTAACGGTTCCTATAGTTTCATTTGTGGCTTTTGATATCTCTTTTTGGATGTATTCCCATTTTTCTTCGAATGTACTCAGGTCTTTACCATCATCCATAATTTTTTCTGCAGCCTGCTGATACTCCTTCCTTGTTAATCCATTCAATGCATCTACATTCCATGTCCTAACCCGCCGCCTCTGCTTTATCTTTTTGAAACAGACATTACATTTCATAACGACTAAATTGTGGTCAGAGTCTGCATCCGCTCCCGGGAAGCTGTGTGAATTTATCACACTGTTCCTAAATTTGTGCCTAACCAGAATATAATCTAACTGATACCTTTCTGAATTTCCTGGCATTTTCCATGTACTAGTATACCTATGCCTTTTATGGTGTCTAAACAAGTGTTGGTGATGGCTAATCCCTGTCTCCTGCAGAACTGAATTGCTTTCTCCCGCGGTCATGCCTAAACCGTAGTCCCCTACCTCATCATCATCTCTTACTTGTATGTTTCCCTACAGCAACACATGCGATTATGTCCTCTAACTGATCGTATATCCTATCGACTATTTCCTCCTTATGATTACTCAATGGCATGTGCACCTAAACAATGACCAATTTTGTCAGTTCTGCTTTTGCCTTTCCTAGTAATATACTATCTGTTGCTTGTGCTATGTTGACTATGCTTCTTCCTACCTTTTTATTCAATATTATGGTAACCTCACGCTAGTTCACGTCCCCTCCAATGTATATTACTCTATTGCTATCCTTCCATCTCACCTCACATATACCTAAAACATCTCTTTCCATCTCTCGCTTGATATTCTCTAATTTTCCTGTCCTCAACATTGTTCTAACAGTCCAAGTTCCTATTCTAACAATTTCCATCTTCTTCTTCTGCTTTTTCAGTGCTTTTGCTGTTGGCTTTTCTATGCAAGAGTTTGGTGAGATGACAACTGTGGAAACTTTGCCTTTCCTGCTGCCGGGCATGACACACGGTCCATTGGGCCGAGTCCCACAGTTTCCAGGACTCAATTTCTCTATACTGTCCATCATAACAATCTTGGAAATAATAATTGAGGTGGTTTCCCGTTCCCTTCCTCAAAAGTGTTTTTAACGTGACACCATCACTTAATGGCTGCCCCACTGGGGTCAGACGCCTTTGCAGCCGCCTCACTGAGGAACAGATGCTGCGTGGACTCCCTTTCGTCTGGCTCCTAACCTTCAATGGCATGGGTGACCCTACCAGGAGCAATTATCATTACTCCCACCAGTACAGCTCTAGGGATCATCAGAATGCACAAGCCCTTCCACCATGTCATGGTTGTAGTCCATGGGAGGGGATGTCTATAATAAGGAATGCTAATAATATCATAAAAATAACACCTGTGATATACATTCACACTTACAGGTAAGAATATCATTATAATCGTATTTTTTATTTGATTATTATGATATATTTATTAACTACATATTACATACAATCATATTACCTGTGGATCAATTAAAGAGCATATGGCTTTAATAAGTACACTTTCTTTCTGATCTTACCACATAGTGCAGATGTATCCGATGATGTGCAATCAATTTGTGTGACAACAATCTGCCATTTTGAAGCCATGAGTCCAGACAGTTGGAAAGTTAGTGGAATGGATGCTGTGCCTCTTGTTGCATCCACTGGGACATATACTTATTTGAGATAAAATGCCAATTTTGATTAATGTATTGGTAAATTCAAATTTATAATTATTTTACCTTTCAAATTTAATAGTTAGAACTGAAATTCATTGAAGTGTAAATGAACATTCAAAATGAATAGATAGACACTATTCTGATTCAACAGTTTTAAACATACAATTCATATTTATTTTGGAAATTTTAATTTTATATGTTCGGCAATGATTCTTTAATTAATTGAAAAATTAATTAAATTAAAAAGATGAACTTTATTAAAACAGCAAAGGGAAAGGAGCAAATTAAATTTGCAAATAGAATTGTTTTAAAAAGTGTATGATCTTGCATCATCTGTATGTAGGCTTTCCAGGCTATTTCCCTCAATTAGAGGTTAAACCTTTTTGTAGCAGCTAGTGGCTATATAGTTAATATGGTTTTTAATATGTTATAACACCATGCTATTATGTGTCCACCAAATAAAGGTCAATCATACTACATAAAATGAGGTAACAATGACAATCTCTTCAAAACCCACCAGAGAAATGAAACACTTTGTTCACAGAATGTTGTATGTCAATATGCTAAATCATAATTTTTATTCAAGCTATTGCTATCTATTTTAACTAGGCTGCCAAGAATATAGCTCTTAATATTATCCTCATGTATGCCATTCTAAACTTATTCTTTCTTCGTTCCACTGGCACAACTGTGGTGTGATGGTATTGGAGGGGCAAAGTAATGTTACAAAACTCAAGAAGCATTCAAGTACTAAAAATTTACATGAAATGAAGTGAAAAGAATTACCTATCAAGTACCTTGACCAAAATTCCCTAGGGTACCTAGTACCAAGTACCTTTTTTCCCTCCAGGTGGTCAATCGATTCTTGTGCAAACCAGTGTATTTCCTGTAATATTTCCTTTGATTCTACATAAAATGTTATTAATTGCAAATTATGTCCACACATTTTTAATTCTAAATCTACTAATTTAAATGATCTATTCTTGAAAGCCCTATCTGAATGCAGAGATATTTTTTGGAAATGTTTTTCTTGGCATGCTAATAAATTTGTAGTGGTAGAGGGTCTGATATCCACATGTCCAAATAGGAAATGCTCATTTTAAAAGATTCTTTTGCAGTTAAAAGACTAATCTACAAAAGGAAGAATCATTTGCTAGTAGTAAAAATCAACCCAGAAAAGATTCAATGACCTTTGCTTCTGATAAATTGACCTTTGGTCAGTCTAAACTTAGCAGTGAGTTAAAAATGCAACAGGTGCCAATCTCATAAAGAGATTATGTTACCAAAATTCCAGCATCCAATTCCTGGAAGTTATCCTGCAGCATGTCTAGGGAGGAACACACTTTCAAATTATGCAGAACATTAAGTTGCCAATGTTTCCTCATTAGAAATATGAGATATTCTGTAAATGTAGAGGTCCTTGTATCCATTTATTGCATGTGTGTACATGTACACACACACAAACACACACACACACATACGTGCACACATATATAATACACACACACACACGAGCTTAAATAAGCAAAGATTCTCTTTTATAATTAGACTTTAACTGCAACACTTTGTTTCTGCAGTTAATACATTTATGCTTACAATAAACTATTATGCTACGTACAAAACCAACTGTAAGTCCAATCGCATCAAAGAAAGTTCTCAGGCATGGAAAGGTAATATTTTAACAAATCTTGAAAAATCATTTGCAACAAAAATACTTCCACCATCTTCATCAGATTACCATTCATTGTTTGAAAACTTAAAAATTAAACCAAGTGAATTATCTATCAGACACTCTAAAAACAGAACCATTCTCAAGAAAGTCAACTTTCTGCAAGATTACAGTATGAGAGAATGTTTATAGATTACATATATGTACCTTAGCACTTGGGAGAATGTTTATAGGTTACATATCTATGAAGAGTGTTTCATGAAATGTCACTCTTAATTTCTTTATCATTTCAAAGTTGTCCATCCTAAAATTCAAATAATACAATTGGACAAAAAATCCTTGAAAAACAGTTTGGTGATCAGATCTAACAGTACTCAAGAAGTCTCAAAGAAATTGCAGCAAAGACCAAATCTTGTGATGACCCAGCCTTGTTGAAAGAATACAGTTGCAAAAGAAATATCAAAAGCTATTGGACAAAATTAATTATGCCCACAACAATAACATAATTATTAATGCAGAAAACAAATTTTTAAAATCTTGAGGGATAAGAAATAGCTGCAAATGTCCCTCTCTCATAAGGCCCTCCAATTGAATGATCCACAACTCAGTTTAAAAGGCAAATAAAAACATTCCTCACTGAGAAATATTAATACAACATGTCTGGATTCATTATTGATAAAATATGATATATACATGCAAAATGTAACCTATGTAAATTATGACTTATTTGCATGAAAATTTAATCAAAGTGTGTATTTTTCCCTACATACGTATGCTTTTCTTTATTCTTGCATATGTGGTGTCCTCTGTGGTACACCAATTCTTGGGCAAATAAAAATTATTATTATCATTGTCTAAAGCAAATTCTTTAAGTTTAACCATGCTTGGAGAAACAAATAAACATTGCACTGACTGCCAATATTAATCAGACTTACTGTGTTGGCCAGCATTCTCTCCACATAGGTTTTGGAAACCCAAGTTTCCACTTGCTTGAGTTGAAATGGTAAAGCGATCCTTGTCACAAAAGAATGCAGTTGGTGATATGATAGTTCCTCCATCTGGCTGTGCCAAGGAAAATTGTTCAAAGTCTAACCTAATGGTCAGGATGATGATAAAACATATTAATACTTTGGAACAAATTATAAATGTAATAAAATGACATTGTAACAAGTGGTAATTTCATCATTTCATTAATATTTAAGTTTAGATCATAGAATTTTCCTAATGAAGAATTCCATAATATTTTGATGCTACAGAACTTTCATCACAAACTCCACAGGAGATAACTTGCTTACTCTTTTCACACAATTGGAGTAAGTTTGGGATTTATATGCATAATAATATCAATGTATAAAAATTAAATGAGCTACATTCCATCTACAGCCTCCACTAATATCATATGTGATGTGATCTGTGTTTTAGACTTAAAAGGAACCACATAGATACAGCCTTTAGTTTAGAATAAATGCTATGAGAATGTAAACTATAAGATTTTTGGGTAAAATAGGTATTTAATGTTGGCGTAGTAAGAATTTTCAATCTCTTATAATTTCAAGAGAAATTAATGCGTGATACTCAAATCGAGAAGGGAGAAAGGGGCAAAATGAGAAATTGTTGTAATAAATTTCAATACATTGAAGTACAAAGGTTGATGCAATTAAAAGTTTATTCAGTTTCAGCTTCAAGCTATCATGCATGACTTAAAGAAATACATGTGTCAGTAGTTTGTATAAATTTGGTGTCTAACAGAAAACAGAATCCATAGCTATATAATTTACCTTAGTTGTGTCACTGCTGGATCCGTAACTTCCACCTTCAATTCACAGTAGGGAGTGTAAGTTTGGGGATTGATAAAATAGAACTGCCGCTGTGAAGTTACATCACCACAGCTATATTCAACTGCAAGATTAATCAAGAAAATTAATATTATTCTACATTGATGAATAATTTAAATACACACAAAAATTGTTCACCAGGTGAAAAGCTCAAATTAATAAATAAATAAATTAATTAATTAATATGTAATCTCTTTGAATCTCTTCTCACTGGATTTTGAAAAGTCATTTATCTGAGTAGAGTGAAAAAAGTTGATGGAGGCATTGCAGAATAAAGGAGTAGATTCGAGAAATATGCAACATATTCCAAACCTACACATGAATTAGGTGGTAGAGATAAGGGCAGCAGAGGGATAATAAGGATGGGTAACCATAAGCAAAGAAATGAACCAGGGTTGCCCATTATTGCTGGTACTCATCAATATTTATAGCAAGAAGATATTGAGTCTAGCACGGAAAGGCCTTAAGCTGGGAATAAAGGTGAGCAGCAAAGGATTAAGGCAAGTTAGCAAATGATAAAAAATAAGTTATGCAAGGAATTGCAGATACTTTTTAATGTATTAAAAGGTCACTGTGGGAGTTATGGGACGAAGGTTTATCACAAAAAACAAAAGTTATGAGAATCTAAAAAAGTAGGAAGAGTAAGGTAAACATTACCTAAATTAGCAAGCATTAAAATGGAACAGCTTATGTATTTTCGCATTATTTTAGAGATGTGGGATGTATTTTCATAAAATATCTCTACCAAATCAGTGATATTGCTTGAGTGCTTGCCTATTGTCCCAAATTGCGGACTACAGATATGAATGCTTTCTCATGTCAGAGCAAGCATTGGAAATCTCTTTTTCACATAGGTGTCTAAAGAATCTGTTCATTTGATTAGCTGTAAAAACTACTGAAGCCATTAAGAGAAAGAAAAAAACACTGAAAGATTTAATGAAGCAGTTTCACTGCAATAAACCAGGTTTATTCTATTAGCAGAGCAGTGTATGAATGAATTACCTTTGTTTGCCGTGTTTCCATAGTTTTTCCTATAATCTACCATGTTAATTTGTTACGACAACTAATTTATCTTTGGACCTGAATTTGTCCAAAGCATTTAATGCATTAAGCAGATTGGAATTAGCTCTATGGTCTGAGCTCATGTCTTGGGGGTGCAGATATCTTCCTTCAGCTGCCCCATCTTAAGTACACAATTCCTCAAAGAAATGTTGATAACTGAGTTTTCTAGTTGATAACCACAAATTTACTTGCAGAAAGCACATTAAGGTCATTCTCTAAGCCACCAGAGAGACCATGAAATTTTTATCTTCATAAAGGTGCCCTTTTAATGAGATGCTACTTGATAAACTCAAGAAACTAATATTCAAATTTGCTCAACAAAACCAAGGAGCAAGAGAGGCAATCCTTAGCTTGAGATTTCTGGCCGAAAGAATGAGACACGTAAATAAGCTATTATGTGTGGCAATCGTGGACTTGGAGAAGGCCTTTGACAATGTCAAATGGAACAAGATATTTAAGATACTGGAAGTGCTTTGATTGGACTACAATGTCAGGAGAAGTTTCCATAACCTCTACTAGAATCAGGTTACAACAATGCAAATGAAAAATAGAAGAAAAATAGAAGCCAAAATAAAAAAAGGAGTAGGACAAGGATGCAACCTCCCACTAGTACTGTTCAATCTATACCTAGAAGAGGTAATAAAAGAAGCACAAGAATTGGGTATC
Source organism: Hetaerina titia (assembly GCA_037158775.1). NCBI lineage: Eukaryota > Metazoa > Arthropoda > Insecta > Odonata > Calopterygidae > Hetaerina > Hetaerina titia. The sequence goes on along the minus strand of CM073768.1, from coordinate 83,598,862 downwards.
AAAGGAGTCAAGGTAAATGGAGGAGAAATCAACATGCTCTGGTTTGCAGATGGCATCGCAGTAGTGGCGAAAACGCTAGAGGACCTGCAAGCAACCCTAAGTGCTATGGATCAAGTACTGTGGAAATATAATATGAACATGAACAGGAATAAAACTAAAAGCCTTATGTGCGGAAGAGTGAAGCTGAATGCTGATATCACCATTCAAGAGGTGAAACTAGGGCAAGTGGAATCCTTCATCTACCTGGGCAGCAGCATAACATGAAGAACAACCAACATCAAACAAAGAATAGCCCAAGCTAAGAATGCATTCATGAAGAAGAGGCAATTACTATGTTCCAAGAAACTAAGGCTGGAAACAAGGAAGCAATTCATGAAGATGTTCATGTGGAGCATGGTGCTCTATAGTTCTGGGATTTGGAACATTGGAAAAGTGGACCAGAATAGAATAGAAGCCTTTGAAACATGGTCCTGGAGAAGAATGCTGAAGATTAAATGGATAGACAAAGTACGAAAGGAGGAAGTATCTAGAAGAGCAGAAGAGGATAGGACCATATGGAGAACTCTACGGCAAAGAAGAAATAGATGGATTGAACACATTGAGGCACAATGGATTGATTAGGAATATAATAGAAGGAAAAATAGAAGGGAAGATTCCATGAGGAAGACCAAGAGACATGTACTGAGGACAAATCAAGAAGGACGTAAAGCAGAGAGGGTATCAAGGATTGAGGGCATTGACATAACATAATGAGTAGAATGGAGGGCTGCAGTAAACCAATCCTAGGATTGAAATACAGATGATGATGATGCTCAACAATATTTCCAGGAGTTGAAGGGGATGATTTTTTATCATACTCCCTAAAAGATATGCCTTATTTTTCAAGAAAGCAAGTAGCTCTAATGAAGACCTTACTTCATTATTAAGGTTCTCATAATAAAACTGAGTCATTCAATTGAAATTCTCTGATGATCATTTAGAGAGAGTTCAATTCTTTGGTTAATTCCAATTAAAATTAAATCCTTTTGGCAAATGTGTGACTTCATGCTTTTTTTACCATATAAGTGAGCTGCAATTCATCATAAACACCAATGATTCAAACCGATTTCTTTATAGAAATGAGGAGGCACAGCCAGTCCCAAAGCATTTATTTTTGACTACCCCAAAACCCAGGTATCAACCAAGTAGACTCATTCACTAAAGTGATAACTGTGGATCTTCAAGTCACTTTTATTCACTATGTTTTTATATTCAAGAGATGGATAGGCTGATCATATTCAATAAATATACAGTTGTCATAATAAACCAGGAACCTAAATAGTATTATAAGAACTTTTCAATTACACAAAATGTCATTAATCGCAGCTTCTTAAGCCTCAAGGTCCAGTCTTGGGGCCCTTGCCAGTTCAGCCAAGACATCAAATGCTATTTTGAAATCACATTCATGCCTGGTTTTGGGTCTGATTCAAAGTTGCCTTCAATATAGAATTCATACCAGCATCATACAAATTATATCATAAAATACATTACCTACGTATCATGCCTCACTTTCATGCAACCAAAGGACTTTGTCACTAAAGTTTTTGGGAGTCCACTGACCTAATGCTATTTCAATGTAACAGGAGATACAGAAAGACAATTTATGCAATTCAACATTTCTGGGTCATTTTTAGATAGAAACGATGACACGATGACAGAAAAGAATCACAGTGATGGTGGAATATAAAGACACTTCATCACAGCCGTTAAATTAAGGTAACAGACCCTCTGTTCATGAAATTATACTTCCAATGAATGGGGATCAAGAAATTAATTCTAGTTAAATCAAAGGGAAGCCAGGTCACTCATATGAATTCAAATTCCACCAATGAATTATGATGAATAATATTTTTGTTTAATTCATAATTATTGGGACTATAGAAGGAAATAGCTACATAAGAAGACAAATTGCAAAAGTAATATTTAAGGCAACAGTACAAGGAATCATGAAGAAAAATGATAGAGGAGAGGATAGTTCAGGGGATTTTAAAACCTCCTTAGATTTCCCACCTTTTAATGGTTAGAATATTTGTTGAGTTTAGCATTAATGTTATCATAATATTAATTATTATTATTAGTGATATTGTACCATTTAAAGCAGTATTACAATACACACAGGCAGAATAATGATACATATCATTGCCTCTCCTAATAAAACACAAGTAATACATGTATAAAACTACAATAAACCCTGTGCTGCTGCTGTCCATTTCACTTTGCACAAATTTCATGAGATGATAACTGTAAAAGCCTCTCCTGCTACCAGGCATGACACATGGCTCAATGGGATGAATCTCATAGTTATCAGAACATTCTAATACCTATATCCAACATATTTTTTTTGGTATGAAAACTTGAGATACATTCCCATAGGTTTCTTCAATAATGTTTTTAATGTGACACCATCATTTAAACGGCTGCCCCACAGGGGTATGATGCCGCCTCATGGTGAAACAGATTTTGCACAGAATACCTAGAGTCTGAATCTTACCCTTCGATCTCTCTGGCATGGTTGACACTACTAGGAACAATTGCCATTGTTCCTACCCAGAATTCACAGGCCCTATAACCACATGAAGCTTGCAGTAAATGGGGAGGGCATGATAATTATACATAGGTAAAGAGCCAATAAAGCCTAGGTCAACTTGATTGATATATTATTCAAATAAGAGGGAGTTTACAAAGAATCACCAAAATTGGTGCACTAACCTGGAAGGTGAAATCACTATCAGACAGTATGAAGGGAACATCCAGCTACATAGTTAAAGATATATCAGGAAAATTACTAATTGGAAAGATTACAGAGAGATGGAAAGAACACATAAAAAATCCATGAAATAAAATATTAGGCCAGAAAGGTAAGATATAAAAGAGAATGATTTATATAGGGATAATTTAGGGCCAGGATATTTCAATGAAACATAGAAAGGGCATCAAGGGAAATAAAATCAAAAAAGTCTTTGGGGATGATAATATTTCCATGGACTTATGGATATAGTCTTGACAGAAAACTTGAAAGGGGGAGTTTTGATGGTTAAATTCATAGAATTTATGAGAGAGTTATTTGGCAGGAATATTTACTCATATTAATGTTTAATCCCATCCCAAAAAAAGGAAACTCAAAGAATATGTGAGGAATATACAACATCGATAAGTTTTATTTTACACAGATTTAAAGTGGTACCTAGTTTTTTAAGGTGGTTATCATCAATAAGAGGATGAAGAAGAGGGTAAATTATTATATATGGGGAGAGCAGTTTAGGTGCAGGAAAGGGAGATGCATGCATGATACCATAGCAGTAATGAGGTAGGTCATTGATATAGAAAACATATAGTTCAATCAGGATGTATTTGTTTGTTTGGTGAATTTCAAGAATGCATTAGATAGATTGAATAGTGTAGAATTAATGAATGCATTGCAGAAAATAGGAGTAGATAAGAGAGATAGGGACAATCCGTACATGTCTCAGACAGCTCAGATGTGACTGGCGGCTGGAAAGCAGAGATGGGCGGTGTTCAGAAGAGGGGTAAGACTGGTGTGTCTGTTGTCACACATGCTTTTCAATGCAAATGTGGAGGAGATGATAAAAGAAGTGTAGAAAGAACTGGAGATAAGTGTGTAAGTTGGTGGAGCCTTCTTATGATTACAGAGGTAGAAGAGAGATGGAAAATGAAGAATATAAACAAGAAGTGGGTATGAAAATCAATAGGATGAAGGAAATATTATGAAAAAGACGAACTGATTATACGAGAAAATATGAGGGGCATGGAAAAGTGGATGAATACACATGCCATTAATGATGGTGAAAGAATTGTCAGGAGGCACCAAAGGAAAATAGTTCCAACTATAAGAGATAAGTTTTGAGCATAAAAAAAAGACACTGGAAGAGATTTAATAAAAGTTCAACTGTATAAAGCCTCAATTTTAATAGTTTTATCTAGTTTTAATAAACCTTGAAATTAAATGAATTAGCATAATATTATAGCTTAGATTATAAACTTGTAGAAAATGTAGGTGTGTTAAAAATTTAAATATGGTAGTGCTACCCAGTATTTACAAGAGGTTCAACTCCTTGGAAAATGCATTTATTTATTATATTGATTAATTAACAAATATTGATTCATCCTGAGTCTCCTGATGATGGTACTCTTGAAACATAGGAACAAAACAATGCTTCATTCAGATGTAATTCCAAAGTTCAATACCAAGTCTGATGCTATGTTCATTCCATATTTTTCCTGAATAGTGAGTAAATTACTCCACCTAAATTTTACTAAAACGTGATGTGTATTCCTGGACAATGGTAATTTTAAATACTGCTGTCAGCTTCAAAACTTAATTATCTTTAGGAGAGTTTGACAATAGATATCATAAGGGAATGTATAAGCATTATACAAATTGGGATTTATAGTTTATGAAATCTATACTTACATTTACAGCAAATTCCTGAACCAATTGGGCAATATCCAACATAAATTCCATTCTGGCTCCAGCATGCATTGGCTCCCATGCAGACACCTTTGTTTCCACTTACTTCACATCGTTTTTGGCTGGACGAATATGGTTTCCTTTGAGTAGCTAAATTATATGAGATCATTAAAAGTTGTGATACAAAGTAATGAAATATAAACATTGAGCTCTACTTCAAGTAACCTATATAAAGTAGGCCCCTTTGAGACAATAACTTCTTCTACTGAGTTTGAGCCATCCTGATGGGTGCAAGAGCAGCAATGGCATTCACAAATCTTTTCATGGAACATCTTGACTGTACCTTCCTCCAACCCCAAATTCTAAAATCTCTCTTCTGAATCTGTTACAATTGTAATAGTACATCTTTCCTTCATTGGTCCCATGATGAAGAAAGTATCCTAACACATCTCACTCAACTCTTTTTTCAGTGTCTTTCACTTCTTCCATATCAGATACCAAGATTACTTTTCTTGTAACTTATTCTAATTTTTTAACATGTTCCATTCTGATGTAAATTTTTAATGATTTTTCATTCTTTTACTCAAAATAAGTCTTTATGGATAGACATTTTTCCAAATGGGAAGTAGCCCACAATGGAATGATAATGTGAATTTTCAAGTCTGCATGAGGATTCCAATAAAATTTCAAGGGAATAATAGGCAGATTTCTGAAATCAGTCCTAGGTTATTTTTGGTAATAAACTGGCAGGAATATTTTATTATTTCATTAGGGTGTTCTTATCTCAATCCCACTCTCCTCCAGAACAGTAGTAAGTTTCCAGATGAGCTAAAGTAATCAAGCATAAAATATATATTTTTGAATGGGGCAAACGGATAAAACTAAAAGTTATGAAGAACTAGGGAAGGAAACAATAATAGGTAAACAGGAGGATGTTTTCGCGATACCTACATGGTATTGGTAGATAGAGAACTATCCCCAGATATACCTTTGATAGGTAGAATTCTTATTAAAGCTAGGTACTACATACATATATCATCGACCGGCTTTCTTCCTCCCGAAGGTCGTAAATCAGAGGAGCTTTGCTGACCAGTTTACCATAACCCACTGTGAGATAGCCTTTCAGAGGATCCAGTAGTCCTAGCCAGTCATCCACTTGATTGTGGTCCTCTAACTCCCAGCAGAGTTAATAAGATACGATCACCCACTTCACTTTATCAATTGTTCCAAAGGAAACTTAAATAAGATCAGACAAATTTCAGTATAAGCAGCGTACTCCAGGCACTCACTTGGGGCTGCACCAATATAAAGTATTGTTTTGGGCAGCTTGTCAAAAAGAGCAAATGTGCTCTGGTAAGTTACGCGAGTAAATTACTTGAGTTCATAGAAATGTATTACGGGGTATTAATTTTGTAGCATACGGTGTGCTAATTGGGTTTAGGATGCTTTCTTGACAGGCATTTTGATGACATTGATTAGGTAAAATAATCTGACAAACTAATCAAGCCCCTGGTATAATTTGAGCCTCGATTTAAATTTTTTGTCTGTCCTCAATGTCGTCCTTACATGCCAAGTTCCTATTCTAACTGCCTCGGCCTTCTTCTGCTTAGCTGCTGTCAATTTTGTCATGCAATAATTTTGCAAGATGACGATCGGCGAAGTCTTCCCTTTCTACCTGCCTAGGACGACACACAGCCGATTGGACCGAGTCCCGTATTTGCATGGACTCATTGTCTCGATAGTGTCCATCATAACATTCTTCGGAGAGATAATTTAGGTGGTTTCCCATTGCCTTTCTCAATAGCATTTTTATCATGACGACATCACTTAAATGTCCACTCCACTGCGGACAATGCCTTTGCATCTGCCTCCCTGTGAAAAAGATACTGCGCAGACTGCCTTTCTCCTGACTCCCATCCTTCGACCTATCTAGCATGAATAACCCTGCCCGGAGCAATTATCATCACTCCTGCGAGCTCAGCTCTGGGGTCAACAGAACATGCAGACCAAGCCAATGGTGAAGTCCTAGGGGTGTGGTTGACTGAATACTGGGCTAAATTTAACTAATAGTATACTTTCTTTGAAATTCAAGTTTTGTAGCATAGATGTGAATAATTATGTTTGCATGTAATCAGATATATATATTTATATATATCAGGTCCCTCTTCATCTCTCTGTGTTTTTTATCATTATTTTCTTGGGAATAATAATTGAGGTGGTTTCCCGTTGCCTTCCTCAATAGTGTTTTTAACGTCCTGATGTAGATTAGGTTGCTGGATTGGGTTTGTTTGGAATTACAAAATGTTTATTTGATAGTTGTGTCCATCCGAAAACCTACCTTAACCGGTAGATTACCTAACAATAATATATATATATATATATATATATATATATATGTGTGGGTCGCGGTAGTTCAGGGGGTAGAGCGTTGGACTACTGAACAGAGGGTCCCGGGCTCGATTCCGGGCAAGGCACTCTGGGCACCTGCACCTCCACCCAAGCTATGTGATTTTTCAAGTACCAGATCTTCCTGGGAAACCATAACCGGCACAGGGAAAGGAATTGGCCCCCCTACCTTGTTGTGTGAATATTCACACGTCGTCGAACAGACAGTACTGGGTGATGTATAAACATATAGAAATATATATAAAATATATGTGTGTGTGTATACACACATACATATTACCCTACATTCAAACCCGCCACGTGGCGAACACATATTCATTCTCATGGGTACAGATACAAGGAGAAGGGATAGGAACACATAAAAGACGAACACAAACATGGTGGGAAAGGTGGAATCGAGTCGATCATGAGCGCAAAAAAGCTTCCTTGACCGCGACTCGAGCTACGGATTTTCGACTCGATGCTATAACCATTGAGCGATCGAGGAAACATAAATTACACTGAAATATGCGGGGGGGTTTATGCAACCACTTGCTCCAATTCTTTACCCAGGGGATGGCATTAGGGAGCTAGTTCACCCACTACAGGTGAAATGGACGATGACACTGGAATTCCCAAGTGCTTCCAATTCGCGCAAAGGTATTCGCGGCACTTAGTTGGCTTGGGTAAATTTTTCGAGAAAGCGGCGGAATCGGAGGTGCCCCTCATACGGAAGATCGTCGACATCCAATCCCTTCCCCTCAAACCATCCAGTGGAAATTTTTATAAACTTTTTGCCCAGAATTTCCAGCCCTTCCGTCCTCAAGTCCTTAAGTCCACAACCAAACCTGTCCCCCGCTTAATGATCAGTCTTATAAAAATTAATCACTTTTCCAAATAAATTCATTACCTCCACCGACAAATGTTTAACGGTTGGGTTTTTAATACCACGGAATGCATAAGGGAGGTTAACATATAACTTTCCGATACCTCTTCCTACGGGCAAATACTCAAAGATCCAAATACCGCACTTGAGGAGAAACTCATTCAATTTCTGTCATCTAACAATAATAATGAAGGTCTACATATCCCTTAAGACCTCCCTCGTTTTTCCCTCGTTTCCACTCCCCGCCCACGTATCTCTCTCTCTCTCTCTCTCTCTCTGTTCGATATCCTTCAGAAGATCCATGAACCTGAGAATCCAGTCGTCCGATTTTATCCTCCCAAAACCCCCCGACAGAAAGAATCGCATTTGTAGACCACTACCTCAAGCCGATAGTCCACTCTCTGCCTTCATTCATTAGAGATACATAATCTATTTCTGGAAAGGCTACAGTCAAACTCCCTCCCTCCAGATACCGATATTATCATGGCTATCATTGATACAGCATTCCTCTATGCATCCATTTCCCCCTCAGAAGACCTCTCCTCCCTCCGGTACTACCTCTCCCAACGCCCTAAGCCACACAAGCCCAACACTGAATGTCTCCTTAGCCTTTCCGACTTCATCCTCATCCTTAATTCCTTCTCCTTTAACAATAAATTCTACTTGCAGATCAAGAGCTGTGCCATGGGCAGCAGGTTCAGCCCTCCCTATGCAAACCTCATTCTTGGTCTCGCAGAGAAAAAATCCTGATAAAACAACTCCTGAAACCTCTAGTGGCTCAGATATATCGATGGTATTTTCCTTCTCTGGCCAAATGGTACTGATTCCCTGAAAACGTTCATTTCCGACCTCAATGCTTCATCCTCTGCCTCCTTCAAATCTACCGTTTTCTCCTTCCAAATCACCTTCCTAGAGATGTAAACTTATCATTAATTGACAAAAAATTCCACTCTTCTGTGCATATAAAACCAACTAATAAACAATAATACTAACCCTACCACAATTGCCACCCTTAACACACTAAACACATCATTCCTTTCCATACGAGAGCATCGAGTCATCCCAACTCCCTTGATAAATTCCTATCAAACTTACACCATTCGCTCCTCCAACGAGGTTATCCTGAATCCCTCATGAACAAAAGAATCCGAAGACAAGTTACACTACCTAAACTTCATTCACCGCAGAAGCCCACCCCCTTTCAATTTGTACCACCCATTTTCAGGCATAGAGTCTCTGAGATCCATCCTAAAAAACTTCTACCCTAACCTACCACAATTTCACTACCAATCTTTTTTCCAATATCCCTCCGTTACTTTCAAACGCCGTGCCAACCTATCAAATCTCCTCCAATGAACCATTCTACTTGTTTAAATTATTATTCGCGGATGTGAATAATAATTTAAACGAAGGAGCGAGATAACGCTAGCCAACAAAAACACATAAAAATGACACATGTATTCCAAATTTTTAGTCACCAAACCACCTTCCTCCAGACTGCCTCAGAGAAAGCCGAAAGCTTAAACTTCCAGAAATGGGAGTGTTCTTTTACGTGTTCTCTGTTTATATTTTTGTGTTCTTTTGTGCGGTCTAAATTATATATATATATATATATATATATATATATATATATATATATATATATATATATATATATATAATTTAGTTATAATATATAATAAATCTAAACCGACCTTCGGGTTGATTACTGTGTTTATGGTATATATATATATATATATATATATATATATATATATATAATCAGGTAATCTACCGGTTAAGGTAGGTTTTGGATGGACACAACTACCAAATAAATATTTTGTGACTCCTAACAAAACACAACCCAGCAACCTACTCTGCATCAGGTTCTTGTTCATGTGTATATGCATATACATATATATATATATGTGTGTGTGTGTGTGTGTGTGTGTGTGTGTATGTGTATAATATTTTATGATAATAACGTTTTTGTACTCACCATTCCCAGGGAAAACAGATGTCAGTAGTAATGTTAAAATCAACTTGCATAAACTTAAATGTCCCATTTCGGGATTTCGAGAGCCACCCCAAACGTTTTGCAATAATTGAAACTTGATAGTACCAGCTTATGGCATGCTCCTTGACAAGGTCTCTTTTATCACAAATCCTACTTATATACAATCTCTTAATCTCAATGTGACTCCCATTTAGTAACTCTCTTGTGAGTCAAATGACGATTCCATTAAAAATGCTTATCTTCTTTACGTTATTTCATGCTCAGATTACGCCCTCAGCCGCTGGGTTCGGTAGTGATCACCTCCAGATACATTCATTTACGACATCAATATTGTCTGCGAAGCAGTTTTTTTTCTTTGACACCCCACCCATTACCACGTCAATATCACTGAGATATCACGACGAAAAACGCCCAAAGTCATGAATGTGTATAATATTCTCTTTTATAATGGCATTATCTAACCTTTCTGGAAAGATTGCCTAGAACATAAACTTTTGTTGAGTGACGGTTAAGATATTCAGTTGGCACGAAGCCTCGGTTTAATAGTCTTAGTGTTTTCTTAAGATTCCAAACTACTTTTTCTCAGCGATTTCTTATGAGTAAGAAAATATGAAGTTTTAAATATGGTGGACAGAGAGAAGAAGCTGCTGAGAGAAATCCGAAAAGGACAACATAAATGGGTGGAAGAAATATTCAAAGGCAGTGGGATGCTGAAGGCTGTCATGGAAGGGAGAAGTATGGCTGTGCTGGGTAGAGGAAGGAAGAAAACAGCATTTTTAGACAGCAGGTAGATGTTAGGAAGAATTGAAGAAAGAAATAATTTGGGGCAAACAAAAGGAAGTTCTCGCGATGCATAGAAGACAAAAACAGGGACCATCTAAAAACCTTTCTTAAATGCATAAAAACCTTGAATGAATGATTGATAAAACGAAAGCGTTAGGAGTTCAGTACTAATAGTCACGGTGAAAAGGGAATACATACGGAATTTATATCAAAATATGGAAAAAATAAATTCTCGCATGAGGAGCAAACATCGCACGAGACACAAATCCCACATGTGAATGCATGCGGACGTGAAAAAGTCACGAGAGACATTGATACATTTATTTCCATGTAAGCATCCCTTTCTTACGAAATATAAAGTTTGCTCAAAGCGAGTTTGTGCACTACACACGGTAAGGCAGGATGCATAATGTGTGGACTATCCATTATCTCTAAAAAAATGTAAACTCTTGCGGGATATATACGAAGATTAATCAATATGTATATATAATACAAACATATATATGTAAAAATATAAGTATGCGTGTGTTAAGCAAGAATGAAAACAGGGTCAACCAATGTGACAAATTAAAGAGAAACACTGCCACCTTTGAATTCAAGTGAGAGTATAGATAATTTCCGTAGTTACATAAAGAAGAAATAACAAAGACAGAAAAAGGAAACATACATATGTGGCCAATGCTACCTTATGATGCTATTTAATCTCTGGTTGAAATGAGTAGCAGCTGCTTATTTCTCTTCATATTCTCGGGAAAAAACGATATCTTAAAACCCATCCGTGCTTCCGTCAATATCCCTGATCTTGAGTGTATGTTGTGGTTGCTGGTGTTATTATTGCGAATGGAAAAATGAAAATAAATTATGAATATGTACAACGAGCAAGACTATCTTTCTAAATTGAAATAAAATACTTTGTAATTCCACACAATTTATTTTTAAAAAAACACGACCCAGGTTTCGACGTTGAACGTCACCATCAGGTCAGGTCACAACAAATCTTTCTAAATGGTCTATGTGAACTGGTGGATATGTTAGAGTGAGGAATTTTTTAAGGTGAGCAGATTGCAGACATTACGTATTATGACTGGAATTTATAATGCACGTTGTGTATATATGCACAACTATCATATTCTGTTGAGTATATTGGTGGACTGTGGACTTGCATGTGGAATTCAAGGAATTTCCATCCAAAATGTGTTCACGCGCGTAATGTCTCAAGATAAAAAAAGTGAGAAAAAATTGATTGAAGCGCTGATTAATCCGTCCGACGTTTTGCAAGTGAACCATCTCTTTCCCCAAGTGACTATGGGATTTCGAACAATTTTCCATAGTTAGCTGTTGGGTACGCCTTTATACTGCAAACATTTTTCAGGTCACATTCAATCTTGTATTTCTTTCTCTCTAACCTCCGATCAACTCATAGACATTCCCCTAGGATAGACATGCGCACATGCACATCGCGAAATTCACGTTTTGACCAATTTTGAAGGTTCACACATCATACACCACAGATAATGAAGAACGTCTCTTGATGCACAATTGGAGACACCTACAATAAAGTTAATAATGCATTTGATTAAAAAATGCATCGCTTCAATTACTCAATCATGATAACATATGTAACAAACTCACCTTAAGAAATTTCTAAATCTGCAGGAATAGTGTCTAATGGCTCACAAAGGCCATTTATAAAGCCCTGCTCCCTGAATGCATAATTTTAATTTCTCATTCACATTTAAGGAGACCAGGAAGATTCGAGATCAGGGATATAAACTTCAAAACGGATGGGTTTAAAATGTAGTTTTTTTTCCTGAGGACTATAAAAGAAAGAAACAGATGCGACCCATATATACTATATAGAAATATTTGGAAGTATTGACTTAAAAGATTTCTTTATTTTTTGTGTTGCCCCAGGAATTATCTAAACCAGCAAGTCATTTCCTATCGAAGGTGTCGGATTTTCTTACTCCGATTTACATTATAATACTTATATTTTTTAGGCATAGAAAGTTTTTTTTTCCTTTTTTGAATCACTTCTCTACGCGATGATGGTTCTTGCTCCACGATTTTGACACATGAATGGCGTAAGACAACAGAAATTGTATGTAACTACCAGTCTTTCATGCACGGCAGGTGTCCGCAACTTTTTTTCGTTCTGCCGCACACCATGACGGTGGCTTGTAATGGTGTAAGTAGTTGCAAGTAAACGATTTCTCATTACTTAAGGTGTCCGTTATTATTTTTACTATTTCTTCATCCCTTTGATCACGACAGCAATAAAAAAATTTACATTGTGTTTCTTTTGACTACCAAACAATAAGATTATCTAAACACGATATCAAAGATCGAAAAGCGTGCACAATCTTTCCAAAGTACCTAATCCTATGGAAGCTGTAAATAGTAATTAGATATGAAAACGGTTTGTGCAATGACAGTTGTATTTAGGTATGCTGCTTCGTGGTCACAATCCGCTCAGCTAGGTTGATTAATGCCCTATTGCAATTAACTAACCGCGCCGAGAAGAGAGAAATTCTCGCAAACTAGGGGCAATGAGATGGTACAGCGAGACCACGTGTGTGTGTGCGTGTGTGGTTGTGTGTGTTTGTGTCAGTTTTGATCTAGGAACTAGGAGATACTTTCAATTTTTGCGCCATAGGGTTATCACCTTTTCGCATGAATTTCGTAAATTTAATCTTTATTATCAGTAAGCCAGCGAAAACATATCTGCTCTTTCGTAAAAAACGAATTTTTTCCTCTTAAAGCCGTTTTTCTACTGCGCGATTGATTTTACCTTTCGTCATTCGTCATCTCATCAAGGAAATGCGTGATATACTGGAGCATTAATTGCAACATAAGCTGCATATGCTTTCACCATAAAGTTTTCAAAATCATGGAATATTCCTACTTGAAAGTGATTTCGTCATATTCTACGGGATAATTATTGACCACCGAGTTATACCCCTTATTATTATTATTGAAAATCTACCAAATAATGTAAGTTTTGGATGAAAACAGCCCGTGTTACAGTAAAAAGAAACATGTACTTGCGTTTCCTAACATGAACACAACCTTACATCCGACAATACAATTAATCTTTCTTCGATTCCTCTGACTTCCTTCCTCGTACCATTCTGTTAAACGCACCTGTATATCATTTTTCTCCCCCTTCCTTGTTTGCCTTAATTAATCCTCTCCAACACAGTCTTCAACATTCCATCGGTAATCAAAATGCTCTGCATCCATCTTTCCTGCCTCCCTTGAATTTCTTCGAATAATCCCCCATATAATTAGCACTTCCTCGTTTGTTCTCCTTTCCGTTAATTTCACCCTTTCCTTCCCTCTCCATGCCCACATTTCAAAAGCCTTCAATCTAAGCACGCCACCTTGCTTCAATGACCGTCTTTCCGTGCTGTAGAAAACCACACTCCTAATAAAATTTTTTTACGAGCCGTTACCTAACACCTTACTCAACGTCCCTGTCAACGTCATCAATTCCCTCTTACTTGCGAAAGGTTTTGCGTCCTATTCTATTATGAACTATTATTCTTCTTCTTATTCTTCTAACACTTAAGCCACTTTGGTCCAAAATACTCCTGAGATAGGTCAATAATTTTTTAAAGAATTTTTAGTATGCCGTAAGCCACCTCTAGGGTGTGTGACGGGGTGAATACACACCAGACAAATTTTGACCCGAATATATTTTCCCACTGGCGCGGTCGGACAGCGTTATTATAATACCATAACTTTCGTGGGACAAAGAATATCTTAGATCTATCTGTTCCACACCTAATCTCTCTAGTTTTATGGACATGATTTCCTCTACCATAATACGATGGGGGTAATTAAACGTTTTCTACATATCTTTGCTAAAGAGACATCCTTCCAATTTATGCAACAGAGTTAATCTGTAATTTAACCTTCGCTCCATGAGTGTTTCTCGTTCTAGCTCCTCTAATGGTTACAATCCAACTCCAACTGCTGCTGTTACTGCTCCTCCTGCTCTAGTTTATTGCCTCATAATTCAAAATTCATTTAGCCTTCCTCTTTCTCAAAAACCTCATTACCGTTGCATTGTTAAAATTAATTTTAATTCCTTCTGGACTGACTGGCTAACTAAAGCTTGGTCATTACGCAAGCCTAACTGATTTCATGTATTCCCCACGGACCTTCATTCCTATCTCTATTTTTACTCATGCCTCCTATACCATTTCCTCCACATGTACGTTGAAAATCATGTGTGATAATGTACATCCCTGTCCTACCTCCTTTTTAACATTGCCCTTCCTGATCCTCCATCCGTCACTCGCACCTCAGAAGTATGAGAATGAGTATGTAAAAAAACCACGCATGTATTTCTTGTTCCTCCAATTTACTCCTACCTAATGCAATATAGTATTTCTTTAGTACCTTTTAAACTTTAGTACCACTGGTAGAGTTTATGGCAGGGGGTGAATTCACACCAGAATAATTTTACACGAGCAGGACCCTACCGCGGTTGAAAAATGTTATTATGATCCCCTACAGTTCGTGGAAAAAATGACATCTTAAATATATATCTGTTCTACACTTAAATCTCTCTAATTTTATTAGAATGATCTCTTCTACCGTTGTGCAATGGGGGTAACAATACATTTTCAATGTCTCTGCTAAGTAGACATCCTTCCAATTCATGCAAGAGATTTAATCTGTAATTTAACCTTCGCGTCGTGATTCCTATCCTAGTTGCTCTAATATTTTGGATACGCTAGTAAGTTTATCATAACAACTTTTTACAAAGCTGGATACTCCACGCGATTCAATTCGGCAATCAATCCAACTTCTTGAGGATCCCATTTACTTGCAGCATATTGTAAATGAGGCCTAACCAACGACAGATAACATTTTTCTTTGATCTTTTCATCACATTTTCCAAGTACTCTAATAAATACTAATTTTGTTAGCTTGTCCACATATTCCCTGTATGTGTTTCACACAGGAGAAATCGTGAGTGAGGGTCACACTTAAGCATTTAATCGAGTCTACACATTCCATATTGGTGTTCCCGATGCAGTAGGCGTTCGGGAGGGAATTACTCTTTTTCCAAAAATTCATCACTACGCACTTTTTTAAGTTTAATTCCAATTGCCAAGCATCGCACCAGCGTTGTATAGCGTTTAGCTCATCAGCTAAAGCTACTGTATCCTCAGGATTATGGGTATTTCTGTGAACTACTGTATCGCCGGCATAAACGTATCTTACTAATGAAAACGGAGGCGATGTCGTTACTTAAAGAAGGGATAAAAGAGGTCAGATGACACTGGGGAACGCCTGAATTGACCACAACTGCATTAGAGCTAACTCCATCTACGACTTCTTTTTGTGCCCGGCCATTCAAAAGGTCTTTATTGCAACCAGGATATTTTTATCTATGCCATATGCTTCTAGCTTTGTGAGTAGTTTACTATGAGGTCTACTGTCGAAAGCTTTCTTAAAATCTAGAAAAATCGCGTCCACTGGAACATTGCTCTCCCCCGAACTAAGGATATGATGACAGGGATTACTTCTTCCCAATTTACACTATCGAACACTCATTGAAAAATGTGAAATGAGAACAATTACATCCTGATTTTGCTCCATATTTCCCTCTACCAATTTATCATTACTGCAATGACATCACGCGTGCGTCTCCCCTACCTGAACCCGAAGTGATAATCCCCTAAGTAATAATTTTCCTTCCTCTACATCTTCTAATAAAAATCCTGAGATCTACTCGTAGTACTTATTGTTCCTTAGTCCTCGCATAGTCTTTCTTTCCTCTTTTTTTGATGGGGACTGATGCTGATTTGACATTATCTTCCGATTACATTTTTCCGTTATAAATGGAAAGGAATTAACCAAGAAAACTCTTGCTTCCACGTTTTCCTAAACCTTCCGAGGGTATTTTGTCCCTCCCCACGGCCTTTTTTCAATTCCAATCTGAGCCCTAAATGTAGATTTATTTATATTTAAAAACCTTTAGGAGATACACTGTAACTGGGGAAGCGGGACTGCAATAAAGCGAACTGTTTGGAAAGTACTAAGTAAAATAACTTTGAAAAGGCAAACGGAGATATTTGGGGATTGTAGACGGAGAAATTTACGCAGAATGACGCCGAGTGTTGGAAGGAACCGCCTTGTAACATTCAACGTAATAATGAATGAATTGATCTCTGACGGCTAAAAGTATTGAATAATTGAAAAACCTCCAATAGCCGTAAACAGTTTCCCTTTCAAAACAGGGTACAATTGAGATTAATTGGCAAACGCCACAAGTCAAAGGATAGGGTAAATAAAGAAAGGGGAAACCTCACATTAAACCTTTTTTCCCCTTTCTTTATTTACCCTTTACCCTATCCTTTGACTTGTGGCGTTAGCCAATTAATCTCAATTGTACCCTGTTTCGAAAGGTAAACTGTTTACGGCTATTGGAGTTTTTTCAATTATTCATCTCAACGTAATTCTCGATTAATAGCTTTTTACATAATAAATATTTTTGTATCCATGGCCATAAGACGTAGAAAACGTACGAGCGTTGAACCCATTCATGTAAAGGCAAGCTTCAACTTCATTCGCTTTTAAAATTACGTACTTTGTGCGTGATGCGTTATCGATTATTCCTATTCCGACAATGTTTTGTTCCCCCTTTTCTGTCTGTAATATACGTCGTTCACTAAATCCACGCGTCGCCAAATGCAACGGCTACATTTTCTGTCATCTGGATGATGTGATGATCAAAGTATCTTCCCACTCCTGATAAAATGCACGTGAAATTGATTTTTAAGTATTCCATGGGCGTTCCCGATCAACAATCGGTTCCAACTTGCAGGGTGGAATCATGCCAGCGCCATGCCAATTCATTATGGGAAAATATCACTTCGAATTAAGTTAGTCCTGAATAGTTTTCATTCTCTTTCATTTAAATTTCATTTACAATTCTGGTTAAATTTTGGCTATAATCTTTGAAGTAATGGGTGATATCCGACTCACCATGGCCGCCATGTTGTCTGTGAGTCCTCCCTTCAGAAACTTCGCCAAATACCCTGGGGGTCATTAGAGCGAGTGCAGTGAATGAAATTATCCATGCCAAAAGCATTTTTAACATCTTGCAAGAATAGTACCTCTGCAAAGGAATACAAATTTTTTTAAAAATTGTTATGAAAAAACGTATTTGCAAATGACTGCAATTCAAAAGAAAAATCATTTACCTAAGTCAACTACAAATCCCTTGGGTTAAATATATGACGAAAGCAAAGCGAAGCATTCACTTTTATTCAGTAAACCATGAGCTAAAATTTTACCAAAGCTTCAACTTGCTCATTGGAAGTAAAAGAAATTATTTCCAGTGAGCAAATGTTTAAATCCTTTTTATCACTAAAAAGACCCCCACAAAAATGATGCTTCTTGCTGTGAGAATAAATGTGCACCCTGGCTATGTGATATCATTTCTAATGCTACCCAATTTTAACTGCCCACCGAAAATAAATAATAACATGAAAGAAGGGTTAACCACATTGAAAAATACAGATTATAATTTTTGATTGAGAAGGACAGGGTAAAGTTTTATTAAAAGCTGCTATTCAATCCGCAAACTGATCTAAAATATTTAATTAGGGACTTATAATGGCATAGATAGCAAAAATAACATTCCATAAAAAAATTGTGCCTGTAAATCGTACATATAAACCTGAATATAATTCGGATAACTTATAATTCTCATTCTATCAATAATTAATTACAGAGTGTAACATACAATACAAACCATTAATAAATGGAATGTTTGAAGTATAGCTTGGAGTTAATCTAGTGAACTCATAAAAAAGTTAGAGGTATTCGGGAACTTTCAAATGGAAGGCTGCAACATAAGAAATTAAATGTAGCGTTACATAACCTTAAATAAGCCACTCATCTCAGATACCAATTGAATGAAGCAAAGCCATTCCAGGTCTAACAACTCGCTCAAGCAGGTGGCGGCTTATATGACCATAGAGTTGAGAAGCGGAGTACCACCCACGCACGAAATGTATGTACATACTATATGTACATTCACTCAACTCTGTCAGCCGATCCCGTTCCGGATTGCGAAAAATCAACATGCGTCTCGCTTGCAGATCAACGATGCTCGCAATAGTCCCGGAAACAAACAGTTTCAGGAGGACGTAGTCGTTCTCGAAAATAAGAAAATATCGATAGAATAAAAAAATCATGGATTCTATAGCATGAGGAATATGTTTCAGCCATGCCTCAATATATACCTACACCATATGTTATTCGCTGGCGCAAGTGAGTTACCAGATAGGTAAACGTGGAGCGTATCGCGTCACGCTTCTCTTAAATGGATCCCATCTACCAAATCCTCACGTTTTGCGTCGATTCTTGTCAAACATACTCGCACTCTAATGTAAGGTGCATGGCGCCAGTAGAACCATCTTTTGATTTTCTATCTAAACTCTATTTCCTTAGTCCACCTCCGTACAGTTCACAAAGTTGATTGCGAATTTCAATTGGATTGTGGTTTTTCGCCATTAAAACCTAATCACAGATCACACTTCACAACTCGCGATATTTTCTATTGCGGCGCACATTTGCACAGTTTGCAGTGAGCAAAGTAGAAGAACCAGAGTTTGTACACTTCCACAGCAGGATGCGTACTAAGCGCAGGTACGTTTAGACACCAAGATAAATATTACGCTTGCTTATAAATAATTGTATATGTGGGACGTGTAATCTAGGAATAGAGTATTGGACTACTGGCTACTACAGGCTCCGTCAGGTCGGGCCCGGATTTGATACCCGGGCAAACACACTCAACTCCCTACAAGCTGTTTGATTTTGCGAGTACCATGCCTTACTGGGAAACCATAGGCGACACAGAAAAAGGATCTGACCCCTTTACCCTGATGTGTGGATTTCACTCGTAGTTGGGCTTAGTACTGCGTGAATTCATCCATCTTATATCAAACCGACCTTCAGGTTGATATCTGCAATAAATAGAATGTTTTTTCCCGCCGACGTGGACGGCTGGAGTTAAAGGATTTGTGGCGGGATAAGAGGTGGAAGATCTTGGGAAAGCAACGCGACCCGCGTCAGTTGTCTGCGGGTTCTTACAATGTGCAGATCGCTGGACCCATTTTTGAGGGTCGCGTCACGAATTCACGATGCCACGTTCCATGGAGCAACATTACGTAATCAAATTTGTTGTTTAGCTCGGAAAATCGGGTTTTCAGACTACGGTACAGATACAGTCCGTATCCGCTATCGGGAAACCGTACGAATTAATCACGGTGTTCCCTAAATCTGTGCTTACTATAATATAAACTAACTGATATCATTCTGAGTCGTCTGGTATTTTCCATTTAAACCTAGGCTTTTTGTGGTGTCTAAACCCAGTGTTGTTGATGACTAAGCCTTGTATCCTGCAGAATTCAATTGCTTTCTCCCCGCGATCATTCCTCGAGCCTAAACCGTAATCACCTACCTCATCACCATCTCTTCCTTCGTCTACCGTCGCATTCCAGTGCCCCATCACTATCAAATGTTTCCCTGAAGGAACACACACGATTATATCCTCTAACTCATCGTATCGAACCATCCATCTAACTCATCGACTTCTTCCTCCTGGTTGCTCGGTGGCATGAATACCTAAACAATGATCAAGTTCGTCGGTTCTGCTTTAATCTCTTCGAGTAATTTTCTATCCGTTGCTTGTTCTATGTTGACTACGCTCCTTCCTACCTCTTTATTTAATATTATCGAAACCGCTCGTTGGCTCTCGTCCCCGCCGCTGTATATTATTCTATAATTATCACTCCAGTAATCCCCGCTATCCTTCCATCTCATCTCGCATAGACCTAAAATATCTATAGTTCCTCTTTCCTTCTCTCGCTTAATATTCTATGATTTTCCTGTCCTCAACATTGTCCTAACATTCCAAGTTCCTATTATAACTAAATTGGTCTTCCTCTTCTGCGTCTTCTACCCTGTTGCTGTCGGTTTTCTTTTACAAAGGTTTCGTGAGATGACGACCGCGGAAGCCTTTCCTCTCCCTCTGTTGGGCACGACACACGGCCGATTGGGTCAAACACCGTAGTTATCAGGACTCATTTTCTCTATACTATGCATCATAAATATCATGGAATTAATTATTGAGGCTCTTTTCCCTCCTCAATAGTATTTTAATGTGACACCACCACTCAATGGCCGCCCCACTGGTGTCAGACGCCTTTGCAACCGCTGCGTATAGTACCTTTCGTCTGGCTCCTAACCTTCGACCTACTAACTCCTACCTTCGTCTGGTATGGGTGACCCTACCAGGAGCAATGATCATTACTCCTACCAGCACAGCTCTAGGGGAATGAGTTTAAATCTATGCCAATTTAAAGTTTGCGGCATCCAATCTTATTTCTGCGAGACAATATATTATATATATACCCTGACGCGAAATCACAGTTGAATTGTATCCTTCGGTATATTTTTGTGGACAAATTTTGTTTCGAAAAATTAGTTGTCTCCTCATGAATGGAAAATTAAATACCAAAAGGACACCATCTACTCTGAAAATGGCTATCGTGTCATCCAAAATGCTGGTGAAAGTGAAACAGCTCCTTATTTGGGTAAAGATCAAACAGTAATGGTACGGCAAGATCTACGCGCGTCGCGGCAATACAATGTTAGGGTATTGGTTGTGCCTTCTACGTACATACGAGATCACGTATTTCCATATCATTATAACAGCTGTTCCATTCCTTTTTTCCACCCATCCTCATCGAAACCACTTTCCCTTCAGTTTTTCAGCATAATGCCACGTGCCAGAAGTTTAACTATTCCACTAATACTGCCTGTTGGTGAACTAGAGAACCTTTCGTGTCTTGAGCTTTATATTATTACATAATTATAAAAATTTATTTATCACTGAAAAATATTGCAATATTCATTTGATTACGGAATGAGCAACAAATCACAAGAAGGAACCCCCATTAGAGGTGTTTCTCCAAACCGTTGTGCGCCTCCTCGATGTACGAATAAATCTACTATCATTTTTAAAAATTTATATATACCCTGCAAGCCACCTCTAGAGTGTGTGTCAGGGGATACACCGGAATAATTTTACCCGAACATGACATTGTCGCGGTCGAACAATTTTATTATGATCCGCTATCATTCGTGGAAAAAAAGACATCTCAAATCTATCTGTTCTAAACTTAATCTCTCTAATTTTATCGAAATGTCTCTCCTACCATAGTAAAATGGGGGTAATAATACATTTTCATCATCACTTCTAAAGAGACCTCCTTCCAATTTATGTAAGAACTTCAATCTGTAATTTAACCTTTGCTCCGTGAGTGATTCCCAGCCTAGCTGCTCTTATATTTTAGATACGCTAATAATAACGTTTTACAAATCTAGCTCCTCTACGCTGCACGCCAATCCAATTCGGCAATTAATCCATTGATCCATCCGGCAATTAATAATTGCAGCAAAACTCGACGAAGGGGTTGATAGCAGGGGATGGAAGAAGGTGCGTAGGAAAGGATAAGTGCATGGTTCGAAAGCAAAAGTCCTTTTATGGGGTAGCATTGTTTTCAGGAAATAAAGAATGAACCATTTTTTTCATAATTATTGTTTCTTAGTTAGGACCCTCTTATGTTCCTTTGGTCTGTATTTAAGAGATTCTAGTTTGGCCACTGTAACATTTTCCACAAGTACATTAGATCCGTTAGACTCCTTCTTAGAGGTCGTGTGGTAGCTTGTCCTTAGTCTTTGGGAAATTGGTCCAGATAGTCCAATTGTCCTGAAAAGGATCTTACAGACTCGGATCATTGTGCCAATAAAAACACACCTGACCCTACCATAAGCCTATATGAACACGGCCAAATCTCAAGGGAATCACGTCGACCTACAGATGTCCACTGGGACGAGGACGGAACTGCCGTCATTTGAAGACAACCAACGCAATTAAACGCCGAACGCCTTCCAGCAATTCATTATGAAACACTGCAGAAGTCTACGCCAAAGTGATTGATAAAATTTTGTCCGGCTTCGACGAACAGAACCGTAGATGCGCGTATTTTTCGTAGCAATATTTTCTATTTAATTATATTTGACGTAGAAATAAAACCAATAAATGGTGAGTTTCTAGAGAACAGTTAGCTGCTGGCGTAAACACTGCGTGCGCGGTTCCGCTAAGGGATGAGTTCAAGTAGCCTGTGGAACGCCTGACTTTAGGCAACCCTTCGTACACGTCACAGCCCTTGTTAATGACACCATCTTTCGTAGTTGGAGGGGTCTTGTTCCAAGCCACAAATGATGACACAGATTTTCTCAAAAGGTCCTAACTGGAAATGAGTCATGAGTCTATAGTTTTTCCCCAGAAACAGAAGTCCAGTCTTCCGAACCGTCAGTGATGAGATAAAGGAGAATATGACAAGGCAGCTGATGACTGTTCCAAAAAAGGACTTTGCCGATCACTTAGGAAAGTTGAAGAAATGCTGGGATAAGTGTGTGAGGTTCCAGGGGGAGTACTCCTAAGGGGACTTAGGCTTCATTGTTCTTTCTAGGTAGGGTATTTTTCTTATAATATTGCATCGCTGAATACTTTCTGGACACTCCTCTTACGTAACTATTAAAATTATAATTAATTCAATTAAGATTCCATACTCCAAAATGAAAGCCAAATAACAGCATTAATACTTTCCTTGAGTAGGCTCTTAAAGACCACATGGTGGAGAGTGTCTCTATTATGGCACGGTCAATGAATACAGGTGGTGTTAACCATTTTACAGGAACCATCAAGCCATCATGACTTCTACCAAAGAAAATAAGGAGCACTGTAAATCATGCAATTAAGAAGAATGGATATTTCAGTCATACTAATTCACATGCCGCATGGCCTGTGGTTCCCACTGACAACAATCAACACATGTGATATTGAAATGTTTAGCTTTTGAACTAACTGTTAAGAGAAGGGCCATAACTTGTTCAAATTCATCCTAACTGGCTATACAACACTCATTGTATGCCAACCAGGTATGTTCTAATTTTGTATCTAAAGGTGACATTAGAAAAAAGATTTTGCTGAGCTTTCATGCCATTAATCTCATACACAGTCTAGTAAATATCCCAATAAACAGAGAAATTCAGAGGAATTACAAACATTAAAGAAATTGCTAAGAAAAAGGTTTTCAAATGCTAGCATTATAATTCCTTCAACAACATTGAAAAACTCACCACCAATTCCACTATTCACGGGAAAGATGAAAATATCATTATATTAAGTGAAATTTCTACCCATGCTGAACAAAAAGCATAAACAATATTTTTAAATCCTTACATATGAAGATAATGATAAACAAACAACAAATTAACTCAAAGAGCAAAAATAAAATTCAAGGAAAGGATTATACCACCACTTTGCCCTACACCCCCCTCACCAACAGCATCATGGTTCAAAAAATTTATTGGTCTCAAATTTTAACTATCCTCCACTCCCTAACCTTCCTCAAACACCTGTCCACTCCCTTCCCCATAAGTGTGTGACTTCTGATTCATTACAAGCTCAAATTATACATTTTTTTATTAGCTTCAATGCACCAAAGAAAGTCACTAAGTGGCCAAAATAGACATTTGCCTTGTATGCCATTCGTGGTTTTTAAATTCAATCATGTATTTCATCATCTTTACCAAAAACCATAACTCAATTACTACAGCACTTTTATTACCCATGATTCCCGCACTGGGAACTGAGCAGTTGAAGGCTTCGCAACATTTCATCATTTCTGGCAATAATAATTTATTACAGGCAAAGGAGTTCTATAAGGAACCATTTCCCTCCCATTCTCAATTGGTAGAAGAGACAATACAATTAGTGATTTAAGTATCTGAATTGGTCTGTGAAGAATCACAGGAAGCAAAGAAACAGGGAAAGAGAGAGGTGGGGTGCTCTATTCTACTGATATTTACTACATGAATGGAATAATTTAGGAGGAAAGTTTCATCAGAATCTCCTAAGCCTCTTGAGGAATTCAAAGACATCAATTGATTTAAAATTAATTTTCACCTAGCCTTTAGATTAAAATGCACTTAAATACACATCAATATATAGTTAGTATATTATTATTAGGTAATCTACCAGTTAAGGTAGGTTTTTAGATGGGCACAACTATCAAATAAACATTTTGTAACTCCAAACAAAACCAAATCCAGCAACCTAATCTACATCCAGCAACCTAATCTTCATCTCTGTGTACTTCTTTCCTCCCTTCATCCTGTCCAACATCCCTATCCTGTTCCTGCCCTTTCCCCGCTTGCCCAACATTCTCCCCTCTATTACCTTCTTCAAAATTCCACTATTACCGCTCAATACACCTTTCATCCATTTTTCCTGCCTCCATAGGATTTCTCTCAACAAACCCCTCTCCTCACCCACCATCTCTAGTTCTTCCTCATTTGATTTCCTTTCGGTCCATTTCTCCTTCTCCATTCTTCTCCACACCCACATTTCAAAAGCCTCCAATCTATGTCTGTCCTCTTGCTTCAGCAACCATGTTTCTGCACCGTACATAGCTACGCTCCATATCAAAGTTTTTACAAGTCTTGTCTTAACCTCCCTACCTTGTTCAAATTCATCCTAACTGACTATACAACACTCATTGTATGCCACCCATTTTCCCTAACTCACCATCCCCGTCATCAACTCCCTCCTCCTTGAGAAAGCTTCCTTGCCTAGCGCAATTCTTCTCCTTACATGCCCTACCACTGTGACCGTATCGGTCCAAAACACTTCCGATATATGTAAACTGCTCTACCTGCTCTATTTTCTCCCCTCCTATTTTAATGTTTAGCTTAGCCTTTTTCTTTCTGGAAAATCGCATAACCTTGGTTTTATTAATATTGATTCTCATCCCATATCTATCGCACTGAACCTCCAATTCACTCAGCAATGCTTGCAACCCCTTGGCTGACTGGGCAACTAATGCTTGGTCATCAGCAGACATGACCGATTTTACAAATTCTCCTCCGACTTTCACTCCCACCTCCAGCTCTTCCCATGCCTCCTTAATCATTTCCTCTACATATACGTTGAACAGCACCGGTGATAATGGGCAACCCTGCCTTACACCTCTTCCTAACACTGCCCATCCGGACTCTTCGTTCCCCACTCGCACCTGAGCAGTCTGAGACATCTACAGGTTGCGGATCAGTCTCCTGTCCCTCCAATCCATTCCTATTTTCTGCAATACACGCATTAATTTTTCCCAATTCACTCTATTAAATGCTTTTTCGAAATCTACAAACCAGGCAAAAATGTCCTGATTGTATTCTATATTCCTCTCGATTAGTGATTTCATTACTGCAATGGCATCATGCATATCTCTCCCTTTCCTAAAGC
Source organism: Hetaerina titia (assembly GCA_037158775.1). Classification (NCBI taxonomy): domain Eukaryota; kingdom Metazoa; phylum Arthropoda; class Insecta; order Odonata; family Calopterygidae; genus Hetaerina; species Hetaerina titia. The sequence goes on along the minus strand of CM073768.1, from coordinate 83,572,941 downwards.
CAAACTGATCACCCCCTAAGTAATCATTTGCCTTACTCTCTATCCTTTGTTGATGATCCTGAGAATAACTTTAGCTGCATGGGATATCAAACTTATTGTTCTGTAATCCTCACATGATGTAGCCTTCGCCTTTTATGGAGTAGGAACTAACACCGATCTCACAAAACCTTCCGGCCAGATTCCTTCTTCATAGATACTACGAATCAGTCCATATAGAGTCTTCTTCCCATATTTTCCTAACATTTCAACAGTTCTACAGGGATGTTTTCCACCCCTACGGCCTTATTTGCTTTCATCTCCTTTAGTGCCCTTTCTATTTCATCGTCGAGTATACCTGGACCTAAGCTATCTTCTTCTACGTCATGTTCCTTTTCTATGTCTAACCTTGTCGGCCTAAGTTCTTTACCATACAGTGTTTCTATATATTCCTTCCATCTCTCTTGGATTTTTCCTGGTTCAACTATTTTCTCACCCCACTTATCTTTGACTGTTAGCACAGATCTTGCCTTCTTACTTCCCGATAATAACTTAACCTTGCTTTATAGAGCACCAATTTCACCCTTCTTCTGTAAACTTTCCATATCCTCGCATTACGTTTTCCACCAATCTTCCTTTGCTTTATTTGTGGCCCTCCTCAATTTATTGTTTGACTCTTTGTACTTCATTTTGCCTAACTCTGTGTTTACATTTTTCCATCTTCTTCTCTCCTCCATCTTTGCAATCATCTCATCCGTTATCCATGGTTTCCTTATCCTTTTCCCATTAATGGTTCCTATAGTGTCCTTTGCGGCTTTCGATATCACTTTCTTGATACATTCCCATTTTTCTTCGGTAGTACTCAGCTCTTTACCGTCATCCATGATTTTCTCTAGAGCTTGCTGATACTCCTTCCTTGTTAATCCATTTAATGCTTCTACATTCCATTTCCTAACCCGTCACCACTGCCTTATCTTTTCAAAATAGATGTTACATTTCATAACAACTAAATTGTGGTCAGAGTCCGCATCCGCTCCCAGGAAACTGTGCGAATTTATCACACTGTTCCTAAACCTGTACCTAACCATAATATAATCTAACTGATACCTTTCTGAGTCCCCTAGTATTTTCCATGTATACCTATGCCTTTTGTGGTGTCTAAACCATGTGTTGGTGATGACTAACCCCTGTCTCCTGCAGAATTCAATTGCTTTCTCCCCGCGTTCATTCCTCGTGCCTAACCCATAGTCCCCCACCTCACCACCCTCTCTTCCTTCGCCTACCGCCGCATTCCAATCCCCCATCACTATCAAATGTTTCCCTGCAGGAACACTCGAGATGATATCCTCTAACTCATCATACATCCTATCGACTTCTTCCTCCTTGTGGTTGCTCGGTAGCATGTATACTTGAACAATGACCAAGTTCGTCGGCTCTGCTTTAATCTCTACGAGTAAAATTCTATCAGTTGCTTGTTCTATGTTGACTACGCTTCTTCCTACCCCTTTATTTAATATTACGGCAACCCCTCGTTGGCTCTCGTCCCCATCATTGTATATCACTCTATAATTGTCACTCCAGTAATCCCCGCTATCCTTCCATCTCACCTCATATTGACCTAAAACTTCTATATTACCTCTTTCCATTTCTCGCTTAATATTCTCTAATTTGCCTGTTCTCAACATTGTCCTGACGTTCCATGTTCCTATTCCAACTACTTTCATCTTCTTCTGCATCTTCTGTCCTGCTGCTGTTATTTCTCCCCCGCAAGGGTTTCGTGGGATGACGACCGCGGAAGCCTTGCCTCCCACGCTGCTGGACGCAACACACGGCCACTTGGGCCAAGTCCCGTAGTTGCCAGGACTCATATTCTCTATAGTACCCATCATTACATTCTTGGGAATGATAATTGAGGTGGTTTCCCGTTGCCTTCCTCAATAGTGTTTTTAATGTGACACCATCTCTTAATGGCCGCCCCACTGGGGTCAGACGCCTTTGCAGCTGCCTCACTGAGGAACAGACGCTGCGTGGACTACCTTTCGTCTGGCTTCTAACCTATCTGGCATGGGTGACCCTACCAGGAGCAATTATTATTACTCCTGCCAGCACAGCTCTAGGGGTCATCGGAACACACAAGCCCTTCCACCACGACAAGGTAGTTAGTATATATGGTCTGATTAAACCTTGTCCCAGGTCGGTCCATGCAATGTTTCCTTACCTGGCTTGTTTTGATCAACAAACGTTAGTTGTCCCATCAGTCATCCCTAACAACATTTTTGAATGATATGCTTTTTATCATGGAGTGCATTCTGTTAAAATTACCAACATATTCATTCCACTATCGAATGCCTGATAAAAAACCAAAAACACAGTAATCAACCTGAAGGTTGGTTTGGTTGGTGATGGTAGAGTTCACCCAGTACTAAGCCTGATGGCTTGTGAAATTCGAACATCACGGTAGGGGGGCCAGGTCTCCTTTCCCTGTGCCGGTTATGGTTTTCCAGGAAGATCTGGCCCCCGAAAAATCACATAGCTTGGGTGGAGCTGCATGTGTCCCGAGTGACTTGCCCGGGGATCAAATGTGGGCCCTCCGGTCAGTAGTCCAACGCTCTACCCCCTGGACTACCATGACCCTATGGACCCAAATGCTCATGAAGATATCTTACCTTAGTTTTGAAATTGTGACTGGCTTTGATCCATCATGCCAAAGAAAATTTTCATTCCTTCTCTTCTGATTTTTATAATCATTAAACCTTAATTATTTTTTACTTTGAAAATTTCATAAATAATCTTAAAATCGTATTAGTATTTTTATAACCAATTAATTCATCTTATACCTTTTTTATTAATATAAAGGGTAAAAACCATGACTGGGAATTGAATTTATTATTGATGGGCTAACTTATGCTCAATAAAAATTGTTATTATTAAAAAATAAATATTATTATTTCAGATCTCAAAGACATGTCAATTGCTTCGTCAAAATATATAAGTGAAAGGTCATCAAATAGGCATACAAAATAAGGTTCTTATCACAGTGGCCAAAACTTACTGCCCAATTCTTTTTTCTATGTAAGCCAGGATAGGCATTAGATAGATTCAGAAAATCAAAATACATCAGTTTACCAACTTAGATGTAAAAAAATACTGGGGTTAATAGTTCTGGCTCACAAAGACCTGCACTTTGGTCTCTTAACAATGATGAAGCTGTGAGTCATTTATCACAAGGAGCACCCATGATATGGTCAGAATCGCTTGAGGACCCTTGTGATTCTCTTGCACTTGTAGACATGTGGCTTGAAGATTGTAAAAACTGATTTTCGTTGACAGGATCAACATCATGACTAAATTGAGGATCAGGATGGTCCTCTTCACGAAAAAATGGGTGTTGAAGGGCACTAGCTGCACCAATTCTTTCTAATGGTGAAAATGTCAGCATGCTCTGTAAATGGAGTAATTTTGCATAGAATAAGAACTTTGATTGTTCACAAAATAATGTGGTAAAATACTGTAGCCACTCATTGTATGCTCACCACAAGATCATTTTATGCACCTGATATTTATTAATTAATTTTGAAAAAAAAAGCATTTTGGCATCAAATGAGTATCCCAAATTTTAGTTATGAAACACACACCTACCTAAGCCACTTACCAACATGGTTTCAATTACATAGAAAGTAAAATGAAATTACAAATTTTTATTTTAAAGCATTGACTTTTGTGTCTGCCATTATTATGAGCCTCAGAAATGTTCTCACATGCCTTCAAAAAAGTAAGTAAATAAAAAAGACCCTCATTTGTAGAATAAATGATTTGTTTCAATATTTGATCATATATCATTTTTATTAGGTTTTGGATAGTAAAAAACTTAGCATCCCTACATTTCTCATCCTTCTCTAAGATGAAACCTGACCTCATGCTGCAATAAACCCTCCCTTTACCCTGTTCAACATGCCTATCCTTTTCCTCACTCTTCCTTGTTTGCCTTGTGTTCTCCCTCCAAACAGTCTTCAGCATTTCATTACCCATCAAAATGCTCTCTGCATCCATCTTTCCTGCCTCCTTTGGATTTCTCCCAACAATTCTCTTTTCTCATTCACCAAGTACTTCTTTGCTTGTCATCAGTTCTACCCATTTCACCTTTCCCATCCTTCCTTTTTTCCATATTGAGTTGTAATGGATAAATAAGAATATGTCAACAAGCGGAACACTCACATTCTCTTCGCATTCATATGAAAAATAATGTTTTGCAGCATTTTATAAATCATCAATTCTTTCAATACAGACTTGATGATTATTTGTTCCTTGACAAGTGAATTTTCATGGGAAAATTCACTCTGAGTATACCATCCTCACATCTCACCATATGCTTGCTCTAATGCTTAATATTGTTTTTCGTTGCTCTAAAAATTGAAAACATCACATGGCAAAGTTAAAATTCCCAAATTAAATACTGAATTAACAACATTTCTATTTGAGCTTTCCCCAGTAAATTATGATTCTGACTGAAAATGTATAGAAAACGAGGATGGAATCTGAAATTTCACTATCAGTGAAAACCATTAACATTGTGAGTCCATCATTGGGCTCTGGTTCTATGCTGTCTGAGGTGCTAAGAGATTTAACTTGCCTGTGTGGCAGTTCTATAAAATCCTACCTATGATGAGATCAAAAAGTACATGATAGAAGAACTATCAAGTGGGAGTGGTAATATCAAAATTGAGCGATTAATTACTATGCCACGTCACCTACTGGTGAAACAATTGAATGCGTAGAATGTACGTGTAAATATTGCAATATTACTTTAATATTGGCTACCAATTAATAAAATCCATCAGGCAAATGTGCAGAATCAAGAATAATGTTATAGAAGGCTAGCATGATTGATTTGTAGGAAATAATAATGCACTGTCCCACTGTTAATATGAAGATATTTTGACCTAGGTTTCAACATTGCTTAATCATCATCATGTGTGACATGATGATGAATAAGTATCATTGAAATAAATTCCTATTAACAGTGGAAGAGCACATAATTATTTGCTATGAATTGGTCCATAAGGTAATTTGGTTGATTTTCTTAAAAAAATGATATGCCTTTACATGCAATGAAAGGGTGCACCACAATTATCACAGGTGATTTCAATTCTGATTGTATGATGAATTTCCCTCAATTACATACAATTTTTTAATTGTCTGGAATGTATTTCCTAATTTCTCAGCCTAACAAGGTTTCTATGAACAGCTCTAATTGACAATGTTGCTATGAATATAAGACCACTGTGTAGGACTTGAACTATGAATCAGAATTTTCTCTGAATCTTGATTCCAAGAGATTCAACAAATAATAAACTCTGACTATCATATTTTCTAAAGATATTCTGTTAAATTTTAATAGCCCTTAAAGGATAGAAGGATGTTTTTCAATCTTATTTTCTTCATGCTATTTGAAACTGCTTCTATTGCAAATTTTACTATTTTCGTATCCCACTCGAGACTAAAGAAGGATGAATGAAAAGATAGATATTTAAAAACCACTAATCAAAATATTAAACAAACGAAAATTGTTTACCATAACATGCTAAATTTGCCAAGATGTCCTAAAATAAAATAAGTCTGGCTAATGCAAAAAATTAAATTAAAGAAATGAGAGATATTATTAATGAATGATCAATGCAATCCAATACATAACATATATTCTAAAACTCTATGATAGTGCATCCAAAGAATTAATACTAATTTCATGTGTAAAATAATAAATGAAGCTTTTTTGGCTTTGCCAAGTCAACCCTCAATAAAAGGTTCCCAGCCATATTGTAAACATCCCATTCCACATAATTCAGGATTTGAATCTTTTACTAAGTTCCTTTTTTCTCTATTCTTCTAATGAAAAGGTATTTTCATCATGTGTTCACAAATTAAGCGTGTCATCCACCACTGGAAGCAATGGAAAATCAGGACAGCTTTTACAAGAGAGCAGGAACTTTTAATAACCAAACCACTTTACTTTTCCACATAAACTTTTTAATTTTTACTACCCAGGTTTTGTTCAATTTTTACTACCCAGGTCATTGACCTGATGATGTTATGTTATAACGAAACCTGAGTAGTAAAAATTAAAAAGTTTATGTGGAAAAGTAAAGTGGTTTGATTATTAAAAGTCAGTATGAAGATTTTCCACCAAGTTACACCAGAAACTGTTTTATTTATCAAGAGAGCAGGAATTTAATATTAAAACACAGTTTTTATAATTAAGAAGTCTTTTTAGCAGGATTCCTTTCTGGAAGTTTTGAAAATGATAAACTATGCAAATTTAAAAAAAGTAAGGGCCTGTTAATAATAGTAATTAAATAAAAAATTACATGGTCACATACCCAGTTTCACAGTTATAAAAATTATTTGCTTTTATATTCTTTTTTAAATTACGTGCATGTTTATTTTAGAATAGTAATGTAATTGATAAACAAGTTGGTCACATCTTGCCTCACCAATATAAAAAAGGTCATCTAACCCCGCAATTACTGGTTTTCATCAGGGTTCGACTTTGGGACCTATATGGTTCACACTGAATATAAATGATTTTCCATTGATCAATTCAAATCCAAATGAACCATTTTCAAATCTTTGAAATTCATGGGAAGACCCAAGTCATTTGGAGTGGCAGAAAAATTAGCACATAAGTTGGAAGGGTCCCATCATGATGCAGTAGGAAAGGGTCTCAAAAATCAATGTCTCCCAGATCTCAATTTTGATCACGTCATGAATCTGGATGCTATGCCACCAAATGCTTTCATTTGCTTGATATTTCGAACACGCTATCCCTTTTCCCACAGACTTAGCCCTACCCAGGATCTAGGACCATAAGGTGGTAGAAGGGCTTGTGAGTTTCGATCCTCGATTAGAACTGCGCTCACGGGATCAATAAAATTTACTCCTGGCAGGATCACTCAAACCAGATAAGTCAAAGAGTAGGAGCCAGCTAAAAGGTAGTCCTTACAGGGTCTGTTCCTCAGTGAGGCAGCTGCAAAATGAGTGCGAACACTGGGGTGTCAATGTGAGTAATGGTGTCATGTTAAAAAGACTATTGAGGAAGGCAACATGAAACCAACGAAATTAGTTATCCCCAAAAACAATGATGGGCATAGATTTGACAATGAGTAACAGTAATTATAGAACTCAGCCCGTTCTGCCATGTATCATGCCCAGCAGCAGGATAGGAAAGGCCTCTATGGTTAGCATCTCATAAAATCCTTGCAAAGCAAAATCGGCAGCAGCAGCAGATAAAGAAGATCTAACCAAACCGGTTAGAATAGAAACTTTGAATGCTAGGAATATGGATACTGAGGACAGGGAAATTAGAAAATATTAACCGGAAAATGCTGAGAGGAAATAGATACTTGATGGCTGTGCAAAGTGGGATGAATGATAACGGGGATTACTGGAGTGATAATTGGAGTAAACCAGAGCAAAGGTGATGATAGCCTGCAATGGGTGGCAATATTATTGAACAAAGAGGTGAGAAGCAGAGTAAACTTAGAGCAGGAATGTGACAATATTATTAATAAAAGTAAAAGCTGAATCAATGAACTTAATTACTGTTCAGGTCAACAAACCACCAAGCAATCACAGAGAGGATGAAGTCAACAGGGTATTTAATTAGTTAGAGGACACAACTGCAGATGTTCCCGGTGGGAAACATTTGACAATGATTAACTGATAGTTAAGGAAAAATGAATGACCATAACAGTTTCAGGTTTAACTTTGTGGAATTCCTTCATGATGAGGGCAAAAAAAGAAACTTTGCACTTCCACAAAAAGATTTAGTACCTTACAACCATGGTTTCGATGCTGCACATCATCAGGTGACATATATAAAAAATTTTTCACTGTATATAGTCTGGCTCCAAGAGGGTAGGAAGGTAGGGAGAGTAAGGGAGGGGGGGTAAGTTGAGTGCAGATTCAGAAACCTATTAGTGGGCTAGGGGAGGGGGAGGGTTTGTATTCGATGGTTTCTGGCTCAAATTTGGGGAAGTTCATGTTCATTAAATGAAGAACACAATGTAACACTCAACCGTTCTTAGAAATAGAAGAGGAAAAAAAACACATTGCAGTCCACATTTAGATAGGGGAGTGTTTGTCTGCAATGGTTTGCCCTTCATTAAGGGATGGTTGATGTCATCACTGCATTGGAAAGATGTTGGAGATTTTTAGGAAATTTAAGAGGGGGGAATGGGAGAGATATATTCTTTCGTTGTACACCTCAAAACTGTCAGACTGAAGGGATTGCCAAATTTCCAACTCCTCCAAAGCATTCAACCTGCATCCTTTCATTTCTGTGTGAAGAATGTCTGCTGTGAAGTTACTGGTATGATTCTTTTCCAAGAGATGTTTGGTGAATTGGGGTCTGTTGTCTTTCTTTGTGAAGTGTGATCAGTGTTCTTTAATCCTAATATCAAATGTCCTCCCTATCTATCCAATTAAGATGGCTTTGGAGTCTGCACAATTGAGTTTATGTACTCCGGTTAGTTGCAGAAAGACCTCCCAACGTGTACAACGTGACAATGTATAGTCCCAACGTCCGAGTAACCATCAGTTGGGCCCTGTCCTAGACCGGAAATCAATTGTTACATGGGTTACTACATTCCGACAAACCACGAGTGTGACAAGATGAAGATCTGGAGTCCCTCAGCCGATCAGATCACCTAAGAACATTGAGGCAGCGATAGCCACCATCTTGCAATCCCCACAGCATTCTGCGCACAAACATGTGTTAGCCCTTGGTCTTTCCGACCGTTAAGAGAGGCAAATTCTTCAAGATGACTTTCATTACCATTCTTACAAGTTGGCGATTGTGCAGGAACTCTTTGAACATGACTTCAATTCTCAGAGGAACACATGTGAGGCTCTTCTCAAAAACATTGCTGAGGATGGAATTGTGTTTTTCAGTAATGAAGCTCATTTTCATGTGAGTGGATATGTAAACAAACAGAATTTGCACTACTGGGATGACAACAAATCCAGAGAATTGCATCAAATCCCTTTGCATTCACCTAAGTCACAGTGTGGTGTGCATTTTCCCCGTCGGTATTGTTGGTCACTGGTTTTTTCGAAGAAAATGAGGTCACAGTGATAGTGAATTCATACCAGTATGTAAACATGCTGGAGGAATTTTTTTCCACAACTTGATGAACTGGACTTAGGGGACATTTGGTTCCAACAGGACGGAGCTACAGCTTGCCCTTTAAGGACACCGATGGCTGTATTGAGGGACCACTTCCCGGACCACCTCATTTCAATAAGGGGTGATTTGGAGTGGCCAGCCCACTCCCCCAATTTGGCCCCTTATGATTTTTTGTGGGGTTTTTTGAAATCCCATGTTTATGCCGACCGTCCAAGGACCCTACAAGACCTGAAGGACAATATCCAAGCAGAAATTGCCAACATACCTGCTGCTATGCTGGTAAGAGTCATGACAAACGTCAGAAATTGACTTACTATATTCAGTGTCTGGACAATAGAGGGCTTCACCTACCTGATTTTATTTTCAAAACTGTGTAAAACAAAACTTTAAATATGTACCTACATTTTAAAAAATAATAAAAAGATTGTTTAATACAATAGATTTTATTGCATTTTGAAAAAAGGAAGTTATGTTGCCGCAATCTGCATTAACCATCAGAAAATCCTTATAAACAGAAACAGGAATGATATATTGGATAACATTCTCAACCTTGTCAAAATTAAAAAAAAATTTTATTCTTATTCTTGACTAATGTAGATTGCCACTCCACCTAGTGAGGACTAGTATGCTCTAGTGGGGATTTTCCAAAACAAAAACAGGTCAACAATATTTAAGAAAGACAACTAAGAGCCACAGCAAACAAATCTCTACTGGGAATGTGACAGATAACTTTACCTTTAAAAGGTAATCTACCGGTGAAGGTAGGTTTTTGGATTGTCACAACTATCACATAAACATTTTGTGACTCCAAAAAAACACATTCCAGCAACCTACTCTACATCAGGTCCCTCTTCATCTCTGTGTACTTCTTTCCTCCCTTCCAACATCCCTATCCTGTTCCTGCCCTTTCCTCGTTCGCCTAACATTCTCCCCTCTATGACCTTCTTCAACATCCCACAGCTGCTCAATATGCCATTTCATCTATTTTTCTTGCCTCCATAGGATTTCTCCCAATAAACCCCTCCCATCATCCACCATCCCTAGTACTTCCTCATTTGTTTTCCTTTCAAAAGGCCATTAAGGGAAATGAAATTAAATAAGGCTATAAGGGGTAAAAAACATTTCCATGCACCTACACAAAGGTTTGGAAAACATGGAAGGAAGAAATTCATAGCATTTATAAGGAGGGGATTTGACTGGAAGATGTTATCAGATCGGAATTACTTCCTATCCCAAAATAGGGAATGGAGGCTATATGCAAGGATTATAGAATCATAAATTTAATTCCACATGCGACTAAAGGTATACTTTAGATCATCAATGAGAGGTTGGGGAGGATTTTCAAGAAACTGCAGGAGATGCCACAGCAAAAACTGGGAAGGAGACAGGGAGAGAAGGACAAATGATTACTCAGGGACAGATTGGTTTGAGTTCAGGAAATGGAGAGGCATGTGTGATGCCAGAGCAGTAATGAGGTCAATAATAGAGAAAACATAGAATATTATCAGGATGTATTTGTTTGCTTAGTAGATACAAGAAGGCATTCAACAGAGTGAATTGCTTGGAAAGGCAAAGAAATTTATCATTTTTTAGTGTGTATTCCTATAAAACCTACCTTAATTGGTTGAATACCAGTAATAATAACCTATTTTCCCTTTTTACATGCTCTCTCCACTCTTGCATCTCTGTATTTCCTTCTCCTTTCTCCTCTTCCTTTTTTCTCACATTTTTATTTCATTTCCTCTTTCTTGCCCATCTGTTTCCCTGATCATCATTATTTACTTTATCCAGACATTAGCAGAATACTTCTCTGAAAGGTTATGAAGTACATACATATCTTTGAACATTTTATCGGGACAAATTTGTGACAGATTGCATTTGCTAGCTGTTTATTGTCAAATCAACCTAGTTGTAGAAAGGAAGATGAATATGATTTTTTTTATCAAAATTTAAGAGGAAATACTAACTTGGGCTTTGAAATGGCCACTTGGGAATCATCGAAACAACTTTTCAACAAAACCTTGTGCCTATGAGACATTTTAATTGTTATTTTAACCCATGAAAATAATGGCAGCCATAATGTTAATCATCCCTATTGTCTCACTACTGTGACATCCCCCGGTGAAGCACAGGTGACTCTTCATGTGAGATGTGGACTTGCTTCTTCATGAGATTTCCATAGAATGTTACAATGTACACAATTGAGTGGCAGTCTGACACCTCATGCCTTCTTAATAGAGTACAGGTGGCAATGTTAAATTTGAGCTGTCACTCTTGGAAGCCTCCCCCTGACCTCCAATCAGCAGAGCCATCCATCCTGCTTTGAGCATGTATGAAGGGCCACTCCCAAAGATATTGGAGGACAATATTAAAAGTGACTTTTGCGGGTGACACTAATTCTTGTTACCAAATCGTAATAACCTTGGATTATGTTACATAAGGATATTTGGACTCAGGAAATCCCTGTGAATACTTTCAATTATATTACCTTTCAATTGGTAACCTATTCCAAAATCTATGAGTGCATTCAATAATTTTTTAGTATACTTAGTGATCAAAAGGGCCCAACCATGTATTCAGCTTATAATCTAAATGAAGTTCTGTAGTTTCCAGTATTTGATTTTCTATTAAAGAATTACCAATTGATATTTACCCTGCTAAATGTTACCCTAATTTGCTGTCAAGAGCAACATTTGGAGAAAATGATTTCAGGTGTTGGTTGCCTCCCCTAATGAACACTAATACTAGCATATAGAATTTTTCAAAGGGATTCTTCCTCTGTTATGTTAAACAAGGAAATTCTACTGCAAAAGAAAATCATGAGGCATATGCTGGATGAATAGTGTTGCACTCACTTCAAGCCTTTATTTAAAAATTTAGATTTCTCGACAATGCCATTTATATATATCATTTATCCATTTACATGAATATTAAATTAGAAGCATTCACACTGAATAATATGGTATTTACAGATTCAATCAACAAAGAGGCATTCCACTATCAATTTCAACATCCACACAAGAAGACGAGCAACACAACAGCCTATTTCTGAGCATGCTAGAGTTTTCAACCACCTCCCTCTTTTCCTAAAATCAGCACAATCAGTTAACAAACTTAAAAGTTTTAAAAGATTACCTTTTTATTATTATTCATTCTTATTTAAATTCTTTATTAAAAAGTTTATTAATCAAGTGGCATTACTCTGTAAATTAGATTCTTCTCTTCTCTTAAAAACCTGAGTTTGTCCTTTTCTACACCTTGAAGTGCATACCAATCTTAGTGATATGATTTTGAATGAGTATTTTGAAAACTTGACAAATCCTATGCACACATAATTGTACTTGCACATCAATTGGAGATTGAAGATGATGATCTAACTACTAACTAAAATTAAGATGATGATTTCATTGATATCATGACTATACAAATGACTATATTGTCAGGTTTGTTTTATCCATATTGTCCATATTTTTTATGAGGAGTTTAGGTGGCAGATAACTTTGCATCAATACTTTTAATGAAGATATAATATCAACTTCGGTGATGCATGGTGGAAAATGCAGAGTGAGGATACCAAAAGTTAACAGAGGAAGGGTGAAATTAATGCACTCTACAGCAACGTTAAATCACCATCGGTAAGTAAGAGAGGAAAACTGTGCTAACAGTTAGAGATAAGTGGGATAAGATAACGGTTGAGACAGAAAATATTCAAGAAAGATGGAAGGAATATATAGAAGCACTGTATGGTGAAGAACTTAGGCCAACAAGGTTAGACATAGAAAAGGAACATGACGTAGAGTAAGATAGGTTAGGTCCAGGCATACTAGACGATGAGAGAGAAAGGGCATTAAGGAAGATGAAACCAAATAAGGCTGTGGGAGTAGACAACATTCCTGCGGAACTACTGAAATGTTTAGGAGAATGTGGGAAGAAGACTCAAAATGGACTGATTTGTGGTATCTATGAAGAAGGAATCTGGCCGAAAGACATTGTGAGATCAATGTAGTTTCTATTCCGAAAAATGTAAAGGCTACATCCTGTGAGGATTACAGAACAATAAGTTTGAAATCCCACGCAGCTAAAGTTATTCTCAGTATCATCAACAAAAGGATAGAGAGTAAGGCAACTGATTACTTAGGGGATGATCAGTTTGATTTAGGAAAGGGAGAGGTATGCTTGATGCCATTGCAGTAATGAGATCATTAATCGAGAGGAATAGAGAATACAATCAGGATGTATTTGCCTGTTTTGTAGATTTCGAAAAAGCATTTGATAGAGTGAATTCAGAAAAACTATTGTGTATATTGCAGAAAATAGGAATGGATTGGAGGGACAGGAGATTGATCCTCAACCTGTAAATATTTCAGACTGCTCAGGTGCGAATGGGGAATGAAGAGTCCAGATGGGCAGTGTTAGGAAGAGGGGTAAGGCAGGGTTACCCATTATCACCGGTGCTGTTCAACGTATATGTGGAGGAAATGATTAAAGAGGTATGGGAAGAACTGGAGGTAGGAATGAAAGTCAGAGGGGAATTTGTAAAATCGGTTAGGTTTGCTGATGACCAAGCTTTATTTTGTCAGTCAGCCAAGGGGTTGCAAGCATTGCTGAGTGAATTGGAAATTCAGTGCAATAGATGAGAATCAATATTAATAAAACAATAGTTATGCAATTTTCCAGAAAGAAAGAGGCTAAGCTAAACATTAAAATAGGATGGGAAAAAATTGAGCAGGTAGAACAGTTTTCGTATCTCGGAAGTGTTTTGGACCAACATGGTCAAAGTAGTAGGGACGTAAGGAGAAGAATTGTGCAGGCAAGGAGGCTTTCTCAAGGAGGAGGGAGTTGATGATGTTGAGTTGGGAGGTAAAGAAAAGACTAGTAAAAACATTGATATGGAGTGTAGCTATGTGCGGTGCGGAGACGCGGTCACTGAAGCATGAGGACAGACGTAGATTGGAGGCATTTGAAATGTGGGTGTGGAGAAGAATGGAGAAGGTGAAATGGGCTGAAAGGAAAACAAATGAGGAAGTACTTGGTATGGTGGGCGAGGAGAGGGGTTTGTAGGGAGAAATCCTCAGGTGACAGGAAAAATGGATGAAGGGCTGGCTTATTGATCGGCAGGGGGATGCTGGAAACTGTAATAGAGGGGAAAATGTTAGGCAAACAAGGAAAGGGCAGGAACGGGATAGGGAAATTGGACAGGATGAAGGAAGTACACAGAGATGAAGAGAGGCCTGATGTAGAGTAGGTTGCTGGATTGTGTTTTGTTTGGAGTCACAAAATATTTATTTGGCAGTTGTGTCCATCCAAAAACCAACCTTAACTTGTAGATTACTTTAAAAATAAAAGTTTTAAGAATATCGACTTTACACTGTGGAGAATTAAGGTGACTGTAAAACATGAAGTTACTTCAGCCTTTTCAGTTTTGACCATAATCCCCATCCCTTTGTAATTCAAACTGCGGCAGGGACACACCTTGAATAAACTTTCAACACTCTTGGAAACACAATAGAACGGGGATCTGAAGATGACAACAGAAAGGGCATGACATTATTGGTATTATGCGTTAGTTAAGCCATGCCCTACTCAATTCTTTTGACTCCAAAAAAACACAAATTTGGAAACTCTCTCATCCATGAAACATGGGTCCATTACTTCACACCCGATACAAAAGAATCATCAAAACAATGGACTCCATAGGGAGAACCAGCTCCAAAGAAGGCGAAGACCGTTTCATCTGTAGGTAAGGTCATGGCGTTGGTTTTTTTGGGATACATGTGGGATAATTTTCATTGACTATCTTGAAAAAGGAAAAACTATCAACGGCGAGTATGTATTATGCAAACTTATTGCAACGTTTGAGCAAAGAAATCAAGCAAAAGCGACCGCATTTGGCAAAGAAGGAAGTGTTGTTTCATCAAAATAATGCACCAGCTCACAAATTCGTTATTGCAATGGCCAAAATTCTTGAATTAATGTTTAAATTGCTACCTTATGCACCACCCTATTCGCCAGATTTAGCTCCCTCGGATTATTTTCTGAACTTGAAAAATTATTCAGTGGTCAAAGATTTTCCAACCGTGAAAAAGTTATAACAGCAGTTAATCGCTATTTTGAGGAGCAACACAGTTCTTATCATAGAAAGGGTATTACACTTATAGAACATCACTGGGAAAAATGTACAGAGCTGAAAGTAGATTATGTTGAAAAATAAATACATTTGTTTCCAATGTTTGTGCTTTCTTTGTTGGATCGGGTACTTCTGGGACCACCCTCGTACAGCTCATATTGAAAACTCATGGACATATTTTTAAAATCTTTCATATAATCTCTAGGAAAAACATTAAACAAAACACAATTGCAATGTTATGCAGAACGGAAAGTTACACATACCTGGAGAACCTCTCTACCAATGGCACCAACTTCTGGGACTAAGCGAGACAATGGTGTGGGTGGATGTGGTCCAAAGGAGCTCCATGGAAGACTCACACTTTGAGGCCATTTGGACTCTGGAGGAGTTCCTATCACCCTGAAAAAATAACAAATGGTTCAAATTTTGACTCTGCAACCAAAAGCCATCCACTTTTTGAAGAATTTTCTTTGATTTTCCATTTGAATTACTTCCTGGGATAGGCTGCTAAATTTTATAAATGATAGGCTACATGCAAAGAGTGTAAATGAGCGTTTAGGTGAGTGGGTACAGGTAAATAAGAACTCAAAGATTTATTTTATGTTTACTTAATTCATGAACACTTCGTTATGCTTGAACTTTGAATGAGAGTAAAAGTAAATTCGAATGGTTTACAAATTTATTAGTAAGCACAATATGTTGATTTGCTTGTTTTCTGAATTGGGATAAATTATGTCAAATTTGGAGGTCATTCCTAATCTGCACCTGGAGAAGGGGGGGGGGGCATATTATACCAATGCCATCAGTTAGAGATGTACCTGACGAATCAACAACTTAAAAAAAAAGAATAATAATCGACTCAAAAAATAAAGACTAATAATATCAGTAGGTTTCCAAAAATATTCAACACCTCAATCAAAATGAAATTTTCATGTAATACTAAATGATCTGGATATAAAATTACTCAACACTTACCACCTATTGTTCTAAATCACATTCAATTCATAAATTTAATAGCACAGCGATTGATATTTATGCCGTCCCACAGTCAACAAATTGGTGTGTTCTGTTTGACAATGTGTGATAATGCTAACAAGAAAATAACAAGTTTTCTAGTCATGAGAAAAGAAAATGTTTTCAATATGAATGCTTGGGAAAGTGGTCTAAGGACTAAGGTTTATGAATTTTACATCTGTCACATTAATAGGCATTTTTTAAAATCTGGCTTATTAGCTATTCCTTAAGCATTCATTTCTTACTCTCTACCCTTGGGTTTTAACATTTGCCCTAAAATCAAGTACTCCAGTTTTTATCCAAATATCAACAAAATGATATGCGAGCACAGAGGGCAGAATAACATATTAACAGACAGAGTGACATGAGTTGATCTATTTGAATATCTCACTTACAAACTCAGGAGTATTGTGGACAACAAATGAGTAAAACTGCAACAAAGTGGTTTCTCTTCCAGAGCTTGATTCAAACCATTGACACAAAAAACATATGCATACTGAAGTGAGATGCTAATGAAAGACAAGTAACCATGACCCAAAGAATGACTTCTACTTTTATTGCAATCTCATCATGAGAGTCCATAATTTCAAATGGATGCATAATAGGAACGTCAAGCACAGTTATGGATAACATATTCACTTGACTTATAATTGAATCATTCAAAATTCAATAATCTTAATATGAAAACACAAGGGTTTTGATTCTTCAGTTCTGTTGATTTACATTAGAAAAGACTCAATGAGAAACATAATCCATGAAATCAAATTACTTACTGAAATATGCAATCCAGCTGGTCTCCTTCAGAATTTCCAGAGAATAATGGCTGTCTTCGAAATAACTCTGCCATTATGCAGCCACAGGACCAAATATCAACAGGGGTTGCATAGGGAAGTCCTAGAAGAACTTCAGGTGCTCTGTACCATAGAGTGACCACCTATTCAGAAACAAATTTATTAATAACCAACCCTGTCAAAATCATCAAAAGCTATAACATTGAAATATTAAGTCAAGCGCAAAACTCTCAACATCAGGAAAATTCCATGAATTTTTCAATAAAAAAGAGAGCTCTGTATTATAATAAAGAACCAAATTTATCATGTTTCAAGTGTGAAAAGAGCATTAATATTCCCAAATATTAACTGCTAAAAATGCTCACTGAATATACTAAAATAAACACACCTAACTTCATTTGTTTTTACACGAGAGAGAGATCTTTTAATTAGCACATTTTTCAACTAAAAATTAATTGGAGTACACAATTTAGACATTCTGTGCCTTGAGACACAGTTTAACAATTTCCTCCAGTTTTGGACTTGGGAAAATAAACCAAAAAGGATTAGCAATTTCCCCAATGATGGTTATTATGGATTCCATGAGGTAAGAGAATTTCTAGGTGAAAGGCACAAAAGAAAAAGTGAATATTAGCTTTAATGCTGCAAGCATTTGCAACAAGCTTCTCTAATTACAAAAGTCAATAATGCAAGACATCTGAAATAAAAGTGGAGGAAATTAATAGAATTTACACATTTTTAAGACATTTAATTGAACTGGTCTAAAAATATCAACCAGAAGGTCCCAGCTTTAAACCTAGGGCACCCTCATCAAAACTCCAGCAGTATGATTTTTCTAAGAGCCAGATTAATTAGGGAAATGAGAGGTAGGTAAGTGAAATATGAAAAGGAAAAAATCCCTCAACCTGAAGTGAATACTTTCCTTGATAATGAGCTTCAATGCATGCCATACTTTGTCCAAACAATTAGAGTGACAACCCTTTAATAAATATATCATCCTTACAAGCGGAATTGATACTAATGAGCAATCATTCAGGAGATAAAAAATGATGGAATTTTAAAAGAGAAATGGAATGCAAAAAAATTCTTATTATTAACCCATGGGATAAGTAATGGCAAAATGAGTATTATGCAATGCCTTAGGAAAAAATAGCATAAATAGCCAATGCATATCACCAAATATCAATTCTAAAAACATAATATGAAACATTCTATTTTGCATGTCATTAATGAAATAAAAACACTAAAGGGGAGATTAAGATTGAAAAAGGGACTAATTTTGAGAAAAATAATTTCCATTGAATACCATCCAATGTCACTGTTAACTCTATTATTATATAATTTCCTATTTAGCAATAGGAACCATCAAAATAACTCTGAATTACATCAGTTCAAAATCTGAATAAATAAGAAAACACCACAATTTTATCCTCTTCATTAGACATGCGTGCATGATTCAACTTGAATGGGCTCCATGAATTTCTTATCTCAGGAAACCACTGTTTTATCCCTTAATAAATGCCATTAAAGTCTCAAAGTACAAAATGTTCATTATTCATTAAATGATTATTACGCATTTTCAAAAATAGAGTACTTACCACAGATGTCAACCTCATTTCAAAATCATATGTTTTAGCAAGGCCAAAGTCAGCAAGCTTCACTCTTCCTGCAGCATTTACCAGGAGGTTTTGAGGTTTCAAATCACGATGCACTATCCTATGGCTATGAAGAAAATCCACCCCACTCAAAACTTGGCGCATGAGGTCCTGTTTAGAGATTTATAACAGCCTGTGAGACTTGCAGAGTAATTTTTAGGGTGCAGAAGTGCAATCATGATATTTACTTGGTACACTCACCACAAAATTTGTAAATTAATAATGTAAAGTAAAGAGAATAAAATTAATTGAGAGATGTATTCCATAAAAAAATACTGAATCAATGAAGTGAGAAATGATTATATGGAACAGACTATAATTCAAAATTTACATTCGCTACAAACAATGAAGCAAGTAAGACAAAATCAGAAAAAGGTTACTGAGGTGTGGAATGTACCTAATATTTTCACTCACATTGGTTTAAAGACATTAATCCAGAGGCTCTTATAACAAAATAATAATTTTACATTCATGGGAAGGATCCATTTACCTTCACTTGTTCTTCACTGAATCCGGGTGGAGGACATCTTTCTATGTATGATGAAAGATCCTGGTCTACATGCTCAAATACCAAAAAAAGTGTGAGGAGTTGATCCTTTTCATTCTGCTGACCATGACATATATCAAGTAACCTTGACAAAAAAGAAAAAGTAAGGAACATGAGTTAACAATACATGTTACCAATTAGCTACTATTATTAACCATAAATAACACACAATTATTAATTAAAATCTTCATCAATTACTTATTAAATTATCCAAGTATGTAATTATAAAATAGTTACTGAAGTAATTTAACATATGTACATTTAAAACTTGCCACCTTAAGATGATAATAAGTCAATAATAATGTGAAAGTAAGATGGAAATATTTCTTAGGAATGGACTGATTCATTACCCCAGACTTATATACCAATAAAAAATTATGGCATTACATTTTAAGTTGTGCAGTTCCACAACAATGTAAATATCTTCAAATATGTTTCATAATTTCATACATCATGTCAGATACATGCCTGTACCATTTATAGCATCGCAATGAATAAGTAAGTGTGCTGGTTCTAACTTTTATTTTTTTGGGTTCCCAAAAATAAACACTCAGTTTTTCATCCTGAAACACATTGCAATTGTCACTAGTCAATTTTCTATTGCCATTGAAGAAAAACTAAGTGAAGCTTTTCATGCTAATATAATTTTTATTTCAATAATATTATTGATACTATTTTGTCACTAGGGGTAGGTTTTGGATTGATGGAAAACCTCATAACTTTTGTTTTGTTTACATTCATCCTCATCCCATACCTATCACAATGATTTTCGAATGTGCTCAGAAATGCTTGTAAACTCTTGGCTGACAGCCTAACTTAAACTTAATCATTTGCTAACCTGATTTTACAAATTCCCCACTGACTTCATCCCTATTTCCAGTTCTTCTTGTGCCTCCTTTACCCTTTCCTCCGCATATACAAGAAATATTGAAAAGCATAGGTGATAATTGACACCTTTGCCTTACACCTATTCCCAAAACTACCCTTTCAGACTCCCCATTTGGCACTTACACCTGCACAGTCTGAGACAGGTGCAGGTTGAGGATAAGTCAACTACCCCTCAAAAATAGTCTTATCTTCGGCAATACTTATCACTAATTCTACCCAGTTTACTCCATTCAATAACTCCAAATTTACAAAACAAAATAATAGGTCCTGATCATATTCTATGTTCCTCTCTATTAGTGACTTCATTATTGCTATGACGTCACTCAAAACTTATTTTTCTATTGCCCTCATATATGGCTACTTTACCCTTTTTTTAGGATGGGAACTAACACAGGTGTGATGTGATTTTCCAGTTATATTCCTCCAACAAATGTTTTCATTCCTTCCATACACATTTTCCTAAACTCATATAGGTTGTTCCATAAGAAGTTTTCAAACCACACTGCATTATTTGATTTCAATTCCCTTAACCCTTTTGTTGTGGTTCACACTCCAGAACACATTTGATTGGAATACCTCCTGCAAAGCAACAGATTGTATTTCACAGCAATTTAACGTAATAGATATTTTTTTGACTGATTCCAGAAGGCAGAGCTAATTTCAAACTAGGAAGTAAAAAGAATCTTAAACAGCCTGAATCAGAAAATAAACACAGAAGACGGTATTCAAAGAAAAATTCTAGTTTTCACCAAACTTTACTCACATACAAACTGTTGCATACAAAATTGCTCAACACACACAGCAATTCTCAAACTGCTTCCCATGGGTACTAGAATTTTCATTCCTCCAAATATTTCTAAGAAAACATTGCAATCTAGGGTTGGTTGTGGTATATGCACTAGGTATCAATATATAACTATGATTCTTGCCCAAGATACTGGTGCTGAGGTACCAGTACCTAGGATTATTGTTCTGGGTACTGGTAGCGAGGAACTGATTGCTAGTTTCCTTTTCCTAAGCATCAATACCTGGGGAGTACACCTGGTAGTTATCTAATCGAGCAATATGTATCTTAAGAGGCATTTGTATTCCTTTAGGTATATTTTTTAACAAACATTTATTTATTGCAATAGTAATTATTAGTTACATCGCAAATTAATAAATATTATTTTATTTTGGCATATTCAGCATTTTAATACACGCCAGATGTAATCGCAGAATAGAGTCAAAATTAGCTGGCTGAGTATCATATAACTACAGAGGTTACTTGCCCTGGACAACAGCACCTAACTGTAGTATAATTATATTAGATCCCGTGGAATTTCATTAACAATATAGTAAACATTCATGGACTTTCATTAAGCAAGTTCCATTGTTTAACTGTATTCTTCCAAAACAAATTAGTGCAACTATCGACATTCACACTTATTGACTGTCAACCGCGTTGAGTAGGACAGTTTTTGTGCTCAACTCAATCCACCAGGCAAAGCAAGCATTTACATTTCCTCCCCCACCACGCCTCACAATTTGAGCCTAATAGCATGAAAGGGCTGATTTTTCTCCATTAATAGGTTTTTTTCAACTGATAAACACTGGTGTTACCTGACCTAATGGTATCTTCAAGTTTTAGATTCTATGGATGACTGACACCTAGGAGATCATACCAGCCCAGTTTTATCCAATCGACAACTTGCCCTATGCTCCTATCCCACATCAAGTGTGTAAATGATGGTGAGGAATGAAGATTTTTTATTATGATCAGTTCCCAGAGAGAAAATTGTTTTTTAAACTTGTTCTAATGGTGGCACTTTAGATATATTTTTTCCTGCAGCACCTTATTTTTTTAATGTATATTTCCACATTCTGCTACTTGATATATTTATGAATAATTTTGCCATGTCTATTGAGTAATTCATATTAATTCATTTCGATATTACTAGAATTATTTTTTTTAAATGATAGAACTGCATAGCTTTTATTCTTTAATGATGATACGCTAATGAAGAGTTATGGCAGTGCTCATTATTATAATCCGCGGGGCCCCTTTAGTGTCAATAGGGTAACCCAGTACACCGCGGTACCCAACTCAGAACCACTGAACTAGAAAATTTAAAAAAAAATTACACTTGCGTTACCGATACATTTGTACGCAATTTAAGACACAAGGAATTTCACTCACGAATACGTAATCAGATTCATTTTCAGGAGAAATCAGGAATTCAGCACCTCCGATCTCATAATGCTATCGACTATTTCCACGAGCCTTTGAGACGGACTAATCCCTGGAGTGGGGCATGCGATCGAATCAATGGGATTGAACCAAACGCGATCCCTCCCTCCTCTTTGCCCACCACCACGTGGGGACGAATGGTCAACTCAATGACAGTAGGGAACTTAATCTAGGCGCCTAAATTCTCGCTGCCCCGGACCTCGACAAGGGTGGAGGGGGGCGGGTTGGCGGGGGAGTGACTACGAGGAGGAAAAAAGATGAAAAGGATTGGGGGGAGGGGATTGGATCTGGGGGGAAGAATCAGGGAGGAGCGGCGCTGGAGGCCGGCTCGCTCGTGATGATAACCGCGCGGAGATTTCTTTTATTTCCCATCTCGCCCACACATTTCGCGAAAGTACCCGATCATCCTGCAAGTATAAAAAAACGTGCTGGATGGGGGGGAGGGGATTGGAGAGAGAGAGAGGATAAGGGAGTCGGGGGGATGAGAGAAAAAGAGGAGAGGGGGAAAAGGTTGAGGAATTTCGTACGAAATGTTCCCATCCCGGTTCAAACACGTGTCCATCGAGGGGAAGGAAGGCGCTAGGGGAAGGAGGAGAAGGAAGAGAACCCATGGAGGGAGGGAGGGAAGAGAGAGAGATGAGGAGAGTGGAGAGGGGGAGCGGGAAACACGAAAGAGGGAAAGGGGGCATGAAGGGAGGGAAGGATAGCAGCAGAAGAGAGAGAGAGCACTCTGTGGGGAGAGAAGGAGAAAGAGAGATGGGAGAGAGGTTAGGTGAGGCGGAGGTGGGCAGAGGTGAGTGAGAGGAGAATGCAGCCGCATTCCACCGCACAGTCTGTAAGGCCCGCATCGTCAGTCGCTCCTTTTAGGTCACCTCCCCTTTCGTTGCGTACTTACGATACCAGCAGTCGACCCTTTAAGGAGCGATCTCTGCTCGAGAGTCCCGAACGGGACGGTCCGCCCCAATCCCTCCATCCAAGTGGAGCAGTAGTCACGAGGAGACGCACCGTCGGTTGAGGTCCTTTGACCCATTTGGGGATAGAAGGGAGAGGAGGAAAAAAGATGGGGTTGTGATAAGGATAGAAATGTTTACAACGGTAGACAACAAATACTGTGCGCCGGCAGGAGAGCCAACTTTTTTTGACAATTTTTCGGAATGTTTACTACTCTACATGAATCCCCTTCAAAGCACAGCTGTACTTATCCACGCAAGTACTTCTCAACTTTTTTTCTAGGGACGCTGGAGGTATTAACGATAGTATTAATTAATCAAGTTCAGAAATGGAACATTTCAGCATTAGTCTTTAGGGAAGTCAGTTCCGAAGACATGATTTCTTATGCACTTTCATTTTTTCAGGATTTTTTATGAGTCATTATAGAATTTTGATTACTTTTTCGGATTTCTATATACTTTTTCACCTATGACGAAGGTAATTCGGAGATTCAATTTCTTTCAGCTCCCGAATGCGTCAGCAGTATTTATTCGAAAATAATAGAGAAATGGGGTAATTTGCGACATGTAGGTAATTTTAGAGTAAGTGGGGTCAACTAATAAGGCAGATCGGGAGCAGAGGAAAGTTATGGACTTCATAACAGAGGTTTGGAAGGAAACCCGGTGTCGGTATCAGCCTGATAGTGAAGTAAGGCGCCATGGAGTTCCGCGGCTCTAGTCTAATCCCTTTTCATCCATGGTGAATTAACGCAGTAATTTTATTTCTATATTTGTTTTACCGGGCGTGGTAATCTAGTGCCTAGAGAACTGGGATATAGAACGCAGGAGCCGGGTTTGATTCCGGGTAACGCTTCTGAGAACCCTCAGTTTCATCCAAGCTATGTGACTTTACGGGTAACATTTCTTCATGAGAAACCATTAGCTCCACAGGGAAAAGAACTGCCCTCCCTAGTTGGGTGTGTGAATTTCACACGCGGTTGGGACTAGTACTAGGGGTAGGCTTTCCGATATATTTGACTATTTTAAAGAGAGTTGAAATACATGGGAATAATCCGAGAACAAACGCGGATGATGTAACTTTGGTTTCGACCCGTGACTCCTGAGATAACGGAAGTAGCAAGAAAGTACGGGCTGCGTTTCACATTATTCTACGTCATATTTTCCCTTTAAAAATCTGTATTCTGTTTCATCATCACCTGTATAGAGTCTCAAAAGGTCAGCCGCCAGGAAGGTCGTTTGGGGTAGTGGGTTCAGAGCGGAGAATTCAAATAATATATTCCCCATTCAGCTAACGTTTTCGAGTTTTACCAAAATAAAACCTTGTATTGTAACAAATTTCTCATTCACAAATAGCTAACCAAACTTATTCACTCCGATTAACTCCATAGCTAGGGAGCCAGAACGTCACAAGAAAGGTTAAAATACTTATTTTCATGTTAACTTGAATGTAATAGATTTCCCTTGGACAGAGTACTATGCGGTATGACTTTAATCGTCAGAGCGCCTTAAAAACCGCAAATACTACTTAACAATACTGTTACCACCACTGTAAAACTGTAGTTCAAATACAAAAGGTAGATTTTACACCAATGACAGCTTCGCCATTCTAGGACTGTTCCCATTACGGGCTTTCTAACATTAATGCTCCCCAGCAGCCAGAAAACAATATGGCGTTGAGGAAAACAACACATTTCTCACCTCATCAGTATTTCAATCCTATGATTGGCTCACTGCGCACTTCCATTCTTCTCCATTCCGTGTTAATGCCCTCCCCATGATTTCATTTCTGTTTTACTTCGTTCTTAATTTGTCAAATGTACTCGTCCCTTGATGCTCCATGTGGGATCTTCCATTCAAATTTTCTTTCTATTATGTTTCCACCTAATCTAGTGTGCCACAAGGTATGTCTAATCCATCTAGTTCTTCGCCGTAGAGTTCTCCATATTGTTCTTTCCATATCTGCTCTTCTTCTTACTCAAGTTCCTCAATTTATTTCCTTATTTAAGCTTCAGGATTCTCCTTCAGCACCATGTTTCAAACGCTTCTATTCTTCGCTGATCCACTTTTCCAATGCCTCTTGTCTATGATCCGTAAAATGCGGTGCTCCATACGAACGTTTTTACAAAATATCTCCTTGATTAAAACCTCAGGCTCTTAGAAGATTGCAGTTGCCTCTTCTTCGAGAACGCCTTCTTAGTTAGAGCTTTTCCTCACTTTGATGTCGATCAAACTTCTTTCATCCCAAGTTATACTGTTGCCCAAGGTAGACGAAGGATTCCACTAGCTCTAGTTTCATTGCTCCAATTGTGATATCTGCCTTAAGCTTTCTCTTCCACACTTAAGGATTTCAGGGCTCCTCTTGTTGATGCTCGTATTATATTCCCACAGTACTTGGTCCATAGCAATCAGAGTTACTTGCAGGTCCTTTCACTACGTGAAATAATCACTCGAAACAACCTCCTCGCCGGTCGATCCTAACCTTTTAATAATTCTATACAATGGGGGCGTTATACAGGGATGGCCACTCATTTTATGATTCCCATTTCTGATTTTTTTCGCGATGTTCCGAAAGAAACTTCCCGTCTTTTCCCCGATTTTTCACCGGAATGTTTGAACCCTGATTAGGTATTTTTAACGTGGGTGGATCTTCCCTCATCGCTTCGCGTGATATTGGTTCCTATAACTTTAGTCAGTTCGGAACTATAATTTCGGCTGATGACTGCCTGTCCGCGAGATGGTCTTCATTCTAACCCGAAATGATCTCACAACTAAAAGGAACGTTGCCGTGATCGGAACTTCCCAATTCGCACACCATATTCCCGAACTTTTATACAATCGGACCTTTGACCTACTATTTCTAGAATTTTAGAACGACTTGAGTAATTGCTGACTTTTTCCAGAGTGAGTGGTCACACCGTTCTAGATGAATTCAAAGCTTAAGGCACAGAGATGCGGGAAGTGAGGGCAAGCGACCGACGGATGTACCAGCCAGAGAAGCGAAACAGAAGTGTCATCCTAAGATATATTACAACATTCAGTACAATGGACCCCTTTCCAATAAAGGGAAACACCGGTTACATATTCAATCATCTTTGGGCTTTCCACATAAAATGGGCCAAATGTACCCCACTGCGGTGCCATGCGCACTGAATTCATCCGTGGGCACAATGCCAGAATGATATGCTTACGGAGCGAGTGAATGTCGTATCATTTTTACTTTCCGGGGAGAGGAATGGATATCCGCGAAATTAGGACCCTGTATTCTTAGTTCAGGAGATGGGACGGAAGGACTCCAAGAGTCGTTCGATTCGTCTAAATATTTCCGGACGATCCCATTCACGGGTGATGAGATGACTAACCATTTACAGGGAGGTCGTTACAGTTCTGGATTCATGAATTTGTCTGACCTAAGGAGATATTTTCCGGATCAAATTCACACAATTTCCCCATCAAAATTTCAGTGATGGACACATAGCTGAGCGGAAACAAAAAATTCCACAGAAGTCAACCCGAAAATCGGTCTGGTGCGTGAGGTTAGGACTCACCTAATTTGACACGCATAATTTTTAATGTTAAAGTTTTATTTTGTGACGGACAATCGTTCAGATGCGGTACTTAATTGAAAGTCTTCGGGTAGTGTGCTTGGCTGGTGTGGATTCACCCCCTGCCACACACCATGCCGGTGGAGCCATGGTGTCATGTAGATGTAACAATGCAGAATACTACACCAAATTAAGTGAACTTTAACATCAGGGTAGGTAGGCCGGCTCCTTTCTCTGTTCTACCTGTGGTTTCCCGGAAATTCCTAGAACCCGAAAAATCACACAGTTTGAGTGAAGCTGATAGGGGCGAGCCAAAAAAAAAGGTTACCCGGAATTGAAGCCGGACCCCGTTCAGTAGCCCAGCACTCTACTCCTGGACTACCTACACCTCAGTGGAAACTTAAAAAATTGATATTCTTTGTTTATCCATTGAAAAAACAAATTGTTACAATAAAACAGTCGCGTAAGATAAGTAAGAGACACAGGCATGCTGTAGCATAAATGTATGTAGTCACACAAGTATGAGTTCCTTCATCACTGTAAATGTATCAAATACATATCGAGTATGGAGTCTTGTAGTGCTCATTGAAATTCAAAGCATTTCACAGATCCGCACTCACCAAACACTTTTTCCAGGGCCAACATTAAATTTCCTGGCTTTCCAGGCTGTCCACATTTGTCTTGCAGCAATCATCTTAAGAAAGACAACGGTAATCGGTAAAAGCAATTCTGGGTGATTTTCGCAACATAAAACATTCCATGGAAATTTGGCAATGAGATAATTGCCGATAAAATCAAGCCCTTAGAGGACGCTGAAGGTGCCTACAACGATCCGTCCACCCCATTGTCACTTTACAAGGCACTGAAATGTCGCACGATGAAATACTTGTGACCATAGGCAGGAGTCATAAGAGGGGTGGGGATTCGTGGGAGGTGGAGGTGGTGAGACCGTGGGGGGGACCTTAGAGGGAGGGGAGAAGCGGAGGGAGAGGAGAAAGAGGGTAAAGGAGGGGAGAGGAGGGCGAGGTAGGAGATACACAGGGGGTGCAGGGAGGGGGAGGAGAGGAGTGAAGTTGCGGGGGAGGTGGATAGAGAGAACGGGGAGGGGGTTAAGGGGAGAGAGAGCAGGCCAGGAGGCACCCACGTTGTCAGATCTTTAGAGTGGCTGTGAAGGGGGAGGAGGTTGGGGTGGGGGCGACACCCTAAGCGCCCTCTCCCCCCCAGCACCGGCGGGCCTACCATTCAATCCTTCACCACCCACACGCACAGGCTCACACACGCCGCACACACACTCACGCACGCCAAGCCGTGTGCGTCTCCTGGGCCGTCTGCTGCCTCCTGCCCTCTCCCCCTCTATCTCGCCGCCGGTCCCACCCGCCCCATAACCTCTCCCCGCCCCCGGCCTCCCACGGACGCACACACACAACGCTAGGGGGCGCGGCGCCCCGTTCCCTGGAGAGGCATCTTCTGTCTGCATGACGCCCACGCGGTAAGCAGTCGATGTTTTTCTTTCAAGGTACATGCGTGCATAACAACTTGGATCCGATTCTGAATTGCCGCAGGATGAGGCGCCAATCAGAACGGAGATCACAACGCTGACCGCGATGCCTCAGCAGTTGTCCGTCCACTCGCTTCTTTGGCATTGGAAAACGTAGGGGCTCCGTCGACTCACCATCGGATTGAAGTACTGGCGGTAGACGATCGACAATCGATGAATTGTCGATCGTGAAGACAACAAGGTGGTTCAAGCCATCGTCCTGAGATCATAAATGCTGAAGAGCACTTGTTATCCATTGAAATTTTTTCCATTGGCTTCATTTTTATAATGTTTTCTGATACACGACAACTCCAATTAAGTAATATCGAGGGGTTTATACGAGAAGGGAATATGGGGCCAACCGAGTAAATTTTGTGTAACCGTCACGAAGTTTGCGCACTATAATAAAACCATAATGCATCAAAAATAGTTTCATAATTTGTTCCCAAAAGCATTGTTTTCATTAACGCCCTTTCGGTACGAAGCCCTCTATATCATTTTACAGAACAACGTTTACATGACTAATACTTTTCTACCAACACCAAGGTCTCATTAAAGGATAAAATCTGCCCGAATTAAATTTTGAGGCTACGCAAATCTTCCAAAACCACTTCGTGGCTTTTTGCATTCTGTTCATGTTTGAAAATAATACTATTATTCGTCTCAATGTCATTTTATTTTAAGTCCACCTAGTGAGAAAAATCCTTAACTCATGACTATTAATGAAAGTCTTTCTAGCACCCCCTGTCGCTGGAGCTGTAGAAAACTCTTACCGGATTCGCTGGAAGACCATGTGAATTCAACAATCTTGAAACTCTCCAGATTCGTCGAAAATAGCATGTTTTTCGCTTTTATTACAGCCTTAAATGCGACCAGATAGGTCATTCATTCCGATTGTGGCATGTTTTCATATGCTGTGTTCTTACGCGGTCCTTGGAGATGACAGGGCCCAGGACGATAGTAGTTGGCGTGCAGGTGAAATGTCAGTGTTTCGGATTAGAGGATTGCATTTTTGTACGCGAAGTTAACCAAAAAATCCAACTATTTTGATTTATCCAACGCTATGGTTTGGGTAGTTTAAACAGTACTGGAAGCACTGACCTTTTAAGACCTAAAGCCGCATGCGATACATTGTTTCGTTCGCCCATAAATCAGCCCTACACCTTGCGACAGTACCTTCAGTCCTTCTCGGATTAGAGAGTACGAAACCGAACAATGTTAAACATTTTGACTTCTTCCCTATAATATACTCTTAGAATCGAACAAAAGGAACCAGCCCAACGAAATTTATTTAGCGTCCCTACATATTCCAAAGTATCTAATGCGGCGTCCTCAAACGTAATATTTCTTCATTTCTCAGTGTTAAAACAATCCGATTGTTAAAATAAGAACGCATTTACTCTCATTTATAAGCTCCATTTCTAGCATGATTCCTAGAGAGATAGAATAGATTTTTTTTTAATTTAGATACTCTACGGAAATTCCGGGGTTCGAAATTGGCTGATGCCATTTGATATCACGTTCCGACAAATACGCACAATGAAAGTGCAACCCGTGCCAGTGGTGTGTTCTAAACTCGTGTCATCTTTAGCTGGCGAAAGATGGTGTTGATGGTCCCACTTGGTACTTGTCATCAGTTCACGTTTTCCTGGAGAAGTACGGAAACTCTCGGGGAAGGCTATGGGCTCCAACGATAAAATCCACAGTGATTAATAAACCAAAGAGCATTTGAAAATATAAATAGGTATGAGCGTTCATTACGTACGTTCTACGTACATTGTGTCTTTGACTTAAGAGTCTCAAGTCTTCAGTGGCTACACTTTCCTTACATAGCTACAGGAAAGAATTCTTGAAACTTAAAGTTCCTACAGAAGATTGTTACATCTTCCCTTTTGAGACAAGAGACTAAACAGATCACCCCTGTTTAAGCCGATCGGCGTCAAACAACATCCATTTTCAGGACTTGAACTAATGTTGTAACTTAAGCGAGAAGACTTCAGACTTGGGACAAAAGACCTATTATAGGTCGGTCATTATGAACCGCATTGATCGAAATGCAACGGGTGAAACATCACCCGTTATTGTCGCACTTCTCTGCAAACAACGATCTAAGTAAATTTGGTAACAATCAAAATTGCGTTTCCACACGTAGCGGTTATGTCGTAAACTTCCGCAGTAGATGCTTTTACGGAGGATTTCCAATGCCCATTAGAACTTCGGAATCGTATGTATGCGTCAATGTTTAAAGAGCTATCGACTTAGTTTCTAGTTTTTTTTTATCCCCAGCATTGGTGCAATGCAAGATGGAGTTCAGATCGGTGCAGTGGCTAGAGTGTTGGCTTCACTCCTAAGTCTGACACCCGGATTCAAATTTCAACGGTTGCGGATATTGTTTGTACTATGAGGTACTTTGTCGAAGGCTTTCCTAAAATCAACAAAAATTGCGTCCACTGGAACCTTGCTCTCTCCCGAAGTAAGGATATCGCGAACAAAAAGCGCAAGTTGTGTCTCGCAGAATCTACCTTTTCGGAAACCGTGCTGATTTTTTTACTAGAAGGACAATGCGGGAGCCGGCAGGAAATTTTTTTCATGAGCACAATAACGGATGCAAGTTGAAGGCGCAATGGTAAGATTAGCGTGGTTGACAGCAATTCTTGAGAAGAAGAAGTTGTTCATATTTCACAGGTGGCAGTGTTTTTAAACTGATGGAATTCCAACGGATCCTCTCTGCATGCTATAAAATTATCGGGGTAAACGAAGGTTAGGTCATACTACGCAATATCAAATTGATACGATGCTGTCCACCTACGTTAATAGATACTTCTGCCTATTGAATTCACATTGAAGTCTCACCACCATTAAGTGGTATCGAACTAAAGAAACTGAAGTCACATAGTATTGATATTTTTATTTGGAGTATTAAAAAGATCATCGGCCATTCATAAAATAATAAGGACTCGAAAATATTGAGAATCACAAGTTGCACAAAAGCCATTTAAGATGATGATGATGAGAATTTAAAAGTTAAAGAAAATCCTACAACAAAAATAACCGGACGTAAACTGGAATGGCTGGAACAGTTCACATCTTAGGGGATAATGATAGACAACAATAAGAATAATAGAGATGGCATTAAGAAAAAATTGCACTAGCCTGACCCATATTGAAACATTATAATGCCACAATTTCAGAGAGTAAAAATCATTCGCCTTGACCGGACAAATGCACACATAGCGGGTGACGCCGTTAAAGTTACTGTTACAGTTTCTTGAAAATTGCCATATTGAAACAATGGTGAAATGATGACGCATTCTAGGAGACGACGTAAAGAAGAGGTTCCTTACGTCTTTATGTGGCATATCGCAGTTTGGTTTCCTGGTCCCCAAGAAAGGTGAATGAACGTAAATAGATGGGAGACTTTAGAGAGGCAGGTTTGAAATGATGAGAGAGGAAAACAAAAAATGACTGAATGACGTGAGAAGTGACAAATGTAACTGCTTGGATTCGAAGAAAAATTGGTTTCAGCAGAACGGGGCATTTTGAAGATTAAGATTGCAGGGAGAATACAGGGTACTCCTGGAAGAGGGGAATAGATTCGCATATTTACCGGCCTAATAAACGAAGTCACGTACTGAAGATAGTACTTCGAGCGGAAGAATTACTTGCAGAAGGGGTTAAATCAAGTCTTGTCGGGTTTTTGCACCAGGTCAGGTCTTTCGTCACCAGCGTTTTGAAGGCTAAATCCGCCATCGTCCTCAGGGTGTTGAATGAGAGGGTGTCCTGCGTCGTGCTTGGTGGGGCTAAGAAGTGTATCGATGCTTTAACCATTAGCTCATTAAAAACCCACCTTGACCGGTAGATCAATACTCTTAATGAAATAAAATATAGGATAGGGTCGAATTAAGTAACTGAGAACAGGAGAAATACTTGGGCGTTACAAATACATCGTCATGGGGCCCAACATCGGAGGAATACGCCGATCAGCCTTCAGGAAACTAGGTTTCTTTCAGACTGATTATTGGAAAATGTAATGAAAAGGTAGGAGAGAGGCGTTGTCTCACTTTAGCTAGGCTACGTTTGGAATTCGCGGCAAATATTTGGGATTCATGGGGGAAAACGTTCAAAAGTGGAAAGCGTTCAGATAAAATACGGTAAATCTCCTAAAAATTCATACGACATGAAATAAAGCGTGACGGGTATGTTTGAGGGATTAATTTTGGTGGCCCTTCGTTCACGCAGAGTGCGGGCAGGATTAAGACTTTAAAGAGGGGTATTTTATATACACGAGTTTGCTAGTGACACCGAGGGAATTATTATGCTATGAACCCAAATTATATTGGCAGATTCGAACCACTGAAAAAAATATGATAGAGAGCTTGTCAATCTTCACCGACGGATTCAACTACTTGTTATTTCATCGGACGCTCCTCGTATCGTTATATCCTCGTCTGCGCTCTACTTGTTTTCAGATTCTCCCAGAAGTTGGACCCTTTGAGTGTGTGTGTATGAATGGTCTGTGCTCGTCCTTCGTAGATAGTCACAGAGTGTGTACTTATAGAACATCCTGGTGCCTTTAACGGAGTCTTCTCTACCGCCTGGTGAAGGATTGCATTTCCACCTGGAATCTTTAACGGGGTCTCACAGCCTCGTGAAGGATTCCAGACAGGATAATGCGAGTGTGGCTGTGTGTGGTCCCTGGCGTGGATTAATTTCCCGTAAACCACCACAGAGGGTATTCTTGGTCAAGAGGTTGTGGTTGGTCCCTTACGTGGTTCCCGCGAAAAACACAGCAATTTGGTCTGACGAGAGTTGCGACTGTTTATTACGGCCGTTTGAGTTCCCCCCCCCCTTATTTAACTTAGAGGCCGTAGAGCTCTTGATTTCTTGCTATCGGACGATTCAGAGTCATAACAAAATCGAACCCGAGCATCCAAATAATTTTAATTAAAATGCCAAATTCAACGATGAACAA
Source organism: Hetaerina titia (assembly GCA_037158775.1). Classification (NCBI taxonomy): domain Eukaryota; kingdom Metazoa; phylum Arthropoda; class Insecta; order Odonata; family Calopterygidae; genus Hetaerina; species Hetaerina titia. Next base: position 83,539,531 of record CM073768.1, on the reverse strand, counting down.
AAACACAGCCATTAATGCATGATGCACTTAGGCATGTGTCCAAGTGCAGTAGTGTTTATGAAACATATACATCCATATGCTTGTATATATTTGAGTATGAATGGCTGGAGCCCGAACAACCCCCGCCACACGCCCTCGCGGCCGCTTGCGGAGTCCTGTGTATGAGTTGTAGCTCGTAGTTGTAGACGCAATAATAATACTTTGAGCGAGAATATAAAGTATGGGGAAGAAAAGTGCGAGGAGCTACCGAGGAAAAACGTATGAGAACAGTATTTTTATATTGTGAATATACAGTTCATAGGTTAAGAATGATGGGCCATAATTAAAATGGACCATCCAAAACCTATTCAACTCGGCAGATATCCCATTAGATTCATGTCAGTGATCGATGAAATGAAATTAAAAATATATTAGTTCACGCAAACTTTCAACGTAAACCGACCATGGTTTCGACATCAGGTATCATTATCAACGTTTGAATGTAAATCGATTGAGGTTCGACAACTTACTCGGTTTAAGATTCAAATATTTCGAAAATATTGCTCTTTCTATATATTTTTCATCAAATTTGTCCACCAAGACTCAGACAATCCCAATCTTAATTATTTTTCGGAAAAAGCATCTTGAGTAAAGGCATTAAAGTTTCATGGTGCAGAATACATTTTTTTTAAATCAAATACTATTCACGAGTAGATCTCGCGAATTATGAAATTGAGGAACGAGTGAAAATTCTCGTCGCTGTTAACCGAGCCGAGCGTCGATCGTGGAGCCCTCTTCGGTGGACCACCAGAGTGGCAGAGAATAAGCAACAGCTCGTCTCCGACAACACGACGAGGAATGATCCAGTTCGCCAGTTTATTTCAGTCAGACATTATCAAGTGCACATCGCATTAACCCCTATGCCTACCGCCCAAGGTCCAAGTGCGAGCACGTCGGTGATTAAAGCGGAATCAGGGAAGTTTCTGGAGTTCACGGTGGACCTAGGGCGGGCGGGCCCGCATCCCATAGATGGGAAAGCAGCGATCTCCTGAGACGTCCCGAACGCAAAATCCTTGCGCGTAACCTTGGAAGGCCGAAGGACTCCCCCGCAACAGGTCGGTTAGGATCCGCCCCGTTGGGATCTCTGCTCTCGCACAGCTTCACCGTTCTCTTTTTGGATTCCCACCCGCCGCACGCTTCCCCTCGGAACCGCCTCGTCTCACCTCCTCCAGTCAACCCGGGGACCCTTTCTCTAAAAAATGCCATAGCACTGCGCCCTTCGCTCTGCCCTTTTCAATGAGCCAAGGCGGAGAGTGTACGGATGAGCGTCGGTCGTGGCCTCTTCCTACTGTTTGCAGCCGAACAATGAGGTAAAACAACTCATGTTAAAAATGACCGTCTGTTTCTTCGACATCAGTTCGACACAAATAGGACTCGCGGTCACCTTAAAAAATGACTGAAATAATAATGGCGCGAATGACGATTGCTGGTGGAAAAAATGCATCTTTCAAAGCCAACCGTTTACTTATTATGGATTTTTTTCCCATATGCGTCCCCGGAGAGGAGAGAGCAAATCGCATTGCCTTGCTAGACAACACGGGGCCATAAAGGCTCGTCGACAGAGCATCTGTAAACTGTACTATAAATCTGTACTACACGGTCGTCCTTAGTGCTCGACACACCGAGACAGACTCAGCGCCGTGGCGATAGGATGAAGGGTGCTTATGACGTAACAGGAATTCATTATCCACTCTCTTGTAAGTTAAAGGGCACTGCACTGCAAATGTTCGCCACCTAAAACTAAGAATCTAGGCGACAGACTGAATAACAGAAAAGAACGGGTGTTTATCGTTTTTTTTTAAACTTCATCAAAAGCGGAGCATTTTAATGTTGGCAACATTTATAACGAATGAATCTTTTACAACGTGGGAGAGCACGAAAGGGAGAGAGAATGAGCCAAGTTCGAATTATTATTATCAGTCGTAGTCCTTCGGATTGGAGTCCATTCATGTTAGACCTCGGCACAATAAAATAATGTTCACTTAAGACATAACTAAAATGGCACAAAATATTCTGAAGCATCATAGTACGAGTATATATTAAACTAACTCATTCTTTATCTTTCATGAATCGAAAACTTTTTCTGAATTATATCAAAAAATTCATCCGTTTCCGAAACGCCCTGCCAGTCACCACATCTGCGTGTGACAGGGATACGAGCCTTAAAATAAGCCATTGAAACAATAGAATTTTGGCCAAACATTGGGGTACGCTGGTCACTTAATTGTTGTTCGGTCCACCAAAATCCGGCCTGTCTACACGGAGAAGCTTTGTACACTAGTATCTGTCAACTGCTTAAGTAGCCTAGTTTGTGGTATTCACCTCACCGAGCCTTAGTTATTGCCCTTCTTGTTACTAACAGCTAAAGAACTACGACGTATATCTCACGAGTATATTTAACTTAGATACCGTAGTTCATCTGCCTGTAATTACAATGACCTACATTATTTGAATTATTTTGCAATACAAGACATGAATATATTACCTTATCTTACAATACTTGTACATATTGTAGCTAAAACTTAATAAAAACTTGATTTTTTTGCTGCATGTCTGGTGTTTAATCACCTCCTACCACACACCCCAGCTTGTAGGGTAACACCTAGATGTATATGTACCCCCTTAACCGGTACTCTCCAAGCCACCGCCAGGGTGTGTGTGAATGCCTTATTTTTATACGAGGCGATACTTGCGTAAAAGGCGATTAATCGAAGTCGCTACTTATCTCCTTGGGAGATGCCGATGACTACTTTCTTTGCTTCGGGCACTTTTTGCGCCAAAAGTAAAGGTTTTCTAAAACGTTGCTCCAGGGAGAATTACTTCGCGCACAATTCAAGTAAGCTCTAGTGACATCCTTTGAGATTCATCGAAGGAGAAAAATATTAATATTTACATATTTCTCGGTTTCATTTTTTTTGCATTTTTTTTCCTTTGCATGAAATGAGCATCCATTATCTCGATGCCGTTTGAAAACTTATTGAGAAAATTTTCATTTCATTTGCGAACTATCATTTTCAATCAATCAATCCCCCCTGCCATACAACATATCGGTGACTTGCAGGGTGCAGAGTAGGAAACTGACAGTCTGTTGTGAGGGCGGAGCCGTTCTAGTGAGGGAAGTTTTCGGCCGTATTAATTCGGCCGCTTTTCTCAAATGTGTGCCTCAAATTTCATCACCATCATGATTATATATTGTAAGTTTGAATTGGTCATAAAAACACTCCAACTCCAACTATACCAGAACGGAAAACACTTGATGAAAATTGGAATTAAAAAAAATTATGAATGGGAGAATCACATGGAATCACAAATACATGAAACATCCACTCCAGCAGATTTAAATAAGCGATGTAGGAAAGGGAAGAAGCACACCCTAAAAGGCAGGGTTCATAGAAAAAACTCGGGGTTTAGTTTGAAGGGCAATAAAACTAGGCAAACTAGGGATAAATTTCAAGAAACTGCGGGAGATGCCGCGACAGTTAACTTTTAACGGAGTCATCCGCTAATATGCATTTCAATTAAACAATTTCAGAGTGTAAAAATCATTTCAGAGTTTAAGAGGACGCCTCGGTAGCTTGACTGGCTAAAGCACTCGGCCGGACATCGAGGGATCCGGGTTCGAATTCCGGTCAAGGCGAATGATTTTTATACTCTGAAATTGTTGCATTGAAACTAGAGATAAATATGTACTAGCGTCCAGGGTACGAAACTTAGGTACCGGTACCTGTTACAAGTACCATCTATATCTACACAATACCCCGGAAGCCATGCTCCTTATCAGACAGTGATCGTCCAGTGGGTGGAGCACTAAGCCCGAGGTCGACTGGATGGCGCCTCAATGCACCATCAGATTCAACCAAGCTGTGTGATTTTTCGGGTCCCTGATCTTTCTGGGCGGCACAGGGAAAGGAACAGCTGCCCTCCTACCATGATGCGTAAATTTCACGGGCCGTTAGGTTAAGTACTAGGTGAGCTCCAACCTCACCTGTCATATCAACCTGAAAGTTGATGTGATGGCTTATTATGCACTCTCGTATATTGGCTCATATACATAAACACACGTGCAGTTGCACTCTAGGTTAGATGCCTATGTACATCATGCGATAACGAGCAAGTTTCGTTAAATTTTATATAATTGAATGAAAATTTTGGTGTTGAGTGGTTTCGATTATGTTGCGCTTGCGTATTGTGCGAGAGAAAAACGAATACCTGAACCTGCCAAAGATGGTGTCTGCCGGGTAGTCAAATCTTCCAATCTAATTTGAAGCGTTTTAATTTACCAGCTTAGTTCGGTTATTTAGGCATAATAGTTTCCTAGGTGTCAAGGGAACACTCGGGCAATAATCCTCAGCACATTTGCCACGGGCAAGAATCATACCTCTCGACACATCTGGTACCAACCCCTGTAAAACACTATACATTCGTGCAGCTCCCTCTCTGTCTCGTCGAGCACCAGTTCAACCCTGCTTGAAGTGCTTCCCTGTGTGTTCGATCCCAGCAACCACTTCGCAATGCAGTTCTCGAGACAGGCACTGCTGAATGCTTATGGCGAGGCAAGGGTAGAGTCGAAGGCTTTTGAGTTGGCGGACGGGAAACGAGGAAAACGCCGAGCGCAGGCGCCACTGTGGGGAGATTTTTACATCCAGGCATGACCGTCCGGCAGTGCGTGCAGAAAACTCAAGTGAACGCGCTAAGCTATTCCCATCGTCACCGCCTTTCCTCCCACCGCAACCCAACTACCCCCCCCCCCCTTCGCCCCCGCCCCACCTCGCCCGAATCTCCCGTTCTTTTTACTCTATTGCGGCAGCGGCGCTGCCCGAAGTTTGAAATATGATCCTCCCTTGGTTTCTCGCACGGTGGAATGACCGGTGCTGTACTAAAAACCCTGAAAATTCATGAAAATGTAGAAGGGTCCGTCCCGGATGTAGCCTCCGGTTCGCGCTCAAAAGCTGTGTAACTTCCATGAGGGCACGCCGAAACATGCACACGCCTATTTTTTTCCCCCTGGGGTACCGATCGAAAGAAACGAATTTGCCGAAAAACCATCAAGGAAATAAAAATCAACAGCGCCCACAGAAAAAAAATATGAATGTGAATGGCAAGACAACCACATGAGCTTCTTCGTACCGAATTTCGTAATTCCAGATTCGCAGACCAAAACTACCTATTTAGCCTACCTTCAATATCCAGCCCAGATTCATTCGCGAGTCCTTAAAGATTTCTTGAGTCTACCACAACTCTGCACTTCACAGAAATAACCCTAACCATGCACCGTACGCATAAAAAATTTTGTCTTATTCTGATTCCGTAGTTTTGTGTTCTTGAATCTAATTTGACCCAGGGAATTCAGATCAAGTTGTTGAGCAGAAAACGCGCCAAGTAAAAGATAAATAAAACAAGCTATATTTCCAACCGTCGAATGATCTCCAAATTTACTGCAATAATTTTTTGTAAATAACTCCCTAAAATTTGACCATTGATCACCCACTTAATGAACGATACACTTCACATTACGCAGTGACGCATCATTACCGTGCGAGCTTTCTTGGTAGAAGACTACTCATTCTTCCCCAGAACAATCAGAAATCATAATAGTAAGAATCCGAAATCCATCTAGAAATATTAAAAACATTTAAGTTACGAGTCGGAACAAAATTAAAAATTCAAAGATTGTGCATGTGTATGTTTGTTGGTAGTTTGTGAGTTTGCATGTGTGTGAAAGGGTTGGGGCAAAAGGGTTCTTGCATGAATGTTTACCATGTTAGGTTTGTGGACTATAAATTTGTGGCTTCTGCATGCGGTTTTTTTCTCTAAATTACGGGTGGTGCCCTAACACCCCCCGCCATACGCCCTTGCGGCGGCTTGCGGGGTATTGAGTAGATGTAGATGAAGACTACACATTTCCGTGGCCCGCCTATGCGATCTTTATGTTTCTCTAGCTGCATCACCTAGTATTTAGTTCATTTTTGTTTCCTTTTGACGATTCAAGTTCACGAAACGTATAAAACGTCTTTAAACGCTGACCTTAACTAAGTGACCGTGGCACAACTTCCAATGTATATCGACGTGTCGAACACAGACAGTATAAATATAGAATAATAATGAAGAACACAGAAAGTACATGTATAACTATTTCGCACGGATTTCAGGCGTTAAAAATACGGATTTTTAAATTTTTAAAAATACAATCTTTGTTGTCTTTACTGCTTACAATGTAATATTTTACTAAATGTAAATACCACCCCGGTTCTCATCAAATGTTTAAAAAGTTAGGTTTTTATGCATTTATAGGAAGTACATACCAGATATACCCACAGACTCCGGATGGTTATTTCTCAAAAATCCATCTTATCGTTTGTAAACGAATTCATTCATAACTGCAACTCATTCATAGAAGCTCCGTTTTCTGCACCTCTAAGTTTGAGCATCAAACCTAAGATGTATGTCGGATATAGCGATCAATTTCCACGCCTTATGTACCTCGGAAATATCATCCACACTTTAGGCGTACCGTATTGGCGGGTGCGTGTAGCAAGTAAGAGCATCCTTAAGGTTAATTTCTATAGTCAGACCACTTTAAATGAGCCATCTCTCAAACGTAATCCAGAAAAATCACTAACAATCTAAAAATGCACACTGACATAGTTAACTCGTTTTTTTCAAATCTCCTTGCGCTAAAATGAAATTTTATTTTGCTTTCCCTGGTTTTGACAATTTTTAGAAAATTCCGGAGAATTATCGGTCAAGGGCGATCGCAACCTTCTCCTCCCAACCATGGCTACACGCCTGCGATGGGTGTGCGCTGAGGAAATTATTTACGTAGCTGATCGAAGGAATCGGGGGGGTAAGAATTTTTTTGGAACCGGGAAAGGATGTAGAGAAATTGCGTCGGGAGTTCTTCACACCTTCAAATGGGGTCCTACAGTTTAGGACTCAATTCAAAGGATTTAGGCCCTGCAATAATCACCGACACGCCAAGCAATGGAAAGTAGTGATATTTACACCGCCAATCACGGATCGGTACACCACGCCTACGCCTTTTCGTCCCACTGCTTTCGGCGTCGGAAGATATATTTCACGTGAAAAACCGCAGCAAACGAACGGAAAGCGTCACTTTATTATTGCACTCGTATAACCTGAAATTGGGTCCCACTGGAAATATAAAGTTTCTGAAGCACGAATTAAGAGATTGGATAAATCCAAATTATGTCAATCAATGTTGACTTTAAGGAATAATTTCAGCTCCTCATTCCATCAGTAAACTAGGCCGAAATCACAAATTAAGCGAAATTGATTGTGAATGTAGAGCGACAGAAGATTTTGTTTCGAATAATTCGAGATAACATACCCGTACGAGTTAGGAAACTGACGCGTTCGACAAAATCGAACTTTACCCGAAAGAAAAAAACCTTAACGGCTGGTGACCTAACACCCCTTGCCACACGCCCTCGTGGAGCCTTACGGATGATATGTAGATTAGGCGATGCAGGTGTGGGTGTAATGTAGTTATTTCCAGATAGTGTACCAGAAACCCCATCTGTCCCATCCCAATACGTTGGACGTCGATCGCAGGATAATGAGTTACAGCCGCAAACCCATGCACGCCGGCACCGTTCATCGGACGGTGTCAGCGATTTCTTCAAATTCTTCATATCGCCATGAACCAAATACCGACACGACTCCCAACTCATCGCTGCAATCCCAGCCCTATTTTCTGAAACCGGAAGGGGTTCGGCCGGAGCATGTCGCAGCGTGCGAGACCTGACGTTTAATGATGACAAACACCATTCGTGAACTGAAAATGAACCGAGTGAAGAGGGAATGAATGGGGAGGGGAAGGGAGAGGGAAGGTGGAAGGGCGGGCCCGAGCCATGACGCAAGAATGTGGGCGAAAATGCTTGGCAACGTCGGGGCACAGGGTTTGTCATTCACAAGGCGATCCATTGAGACAGTCATCTGGGAGAGAGAGCTGGCGACGTTGCCACGTGGCGATGGGTAGGTGGGGATGGAGACGGAAGGAGGGAGAAAAAGACCACCTGCCGAAGGCACGGGGTTCCTCCTTGGGCTGAATCACAAAGAAATTCGTTCACAAATCCCCCCACGCGGGTGCAACTTATTTTTTTAAAACAGGCGCACGACAGCCCCTGCCATCGAATCCTTGCACGCCTCCCGTCCTCTAATAGTCCCCTCCCCGCGGGAGGTACCTGTGCCTCCGGGGTGAACTCGGCGCGAAAGCACCGGAGGTCAGGATTGAACCTCAAACTGTTCCAACTCCAAATGATCTCACCACCCGGCCTATGGGAGTAAAACCAGCGATTATTCCTAGTAGTCGGACGAAAATCATGAATGGTTGTAAAAGAGGTGGACACGGAATGAGAGTGACGTTGCTTTCAGTTTGTTCGTCGGTTGACCGAAGTCGATTCCTTAAGCAATTCTGCATGCAAGTCTACCGAGCGGACATTTTGATGTTTTAGTACCCTGAAAGCCACCGTTAGGGTGTGTGGCAGGGACTGAATATACACCAGACTAATTTTGACCCGAATATGACCCTACCGCGGTCGGACAATGTTATTCTGATCGTTCGTGGAAAAAATGATATCTTAAATATATCTGTTCTACACTATCTCTCTAATTTTATAGAGATGATCTCTCCTTTTAGAGATTTAATCTGTAATTTAACCTTCGCTCCGTGAGTAGTTCCCAGCCTAGCTGCTCTAATATTTTGAATACGCTACTAAGTTTATCATAACAACGTTTCACAAATCTAGCTCCTCCTCCTAGCTGCATTGCAATCCAATCCCGCAATTAATCCAGCTTCGTGAGGATCCCATATACTTGCAGCATCTTCTAAATGAGTCAGCATATCCTAACCAGCGGCAGATGACATTTCTCTTTGACTTTTTCGTCACATTTATATATTTGATCGAGTCTACACATTCCATTTCGGAGTTCCCGATGCAGTAGGCTTTCGGGAGGGAATTTCCCTCTTTCCAAAAAATTTATTACTACACAATTTTTTTAGTTTAATTCTAATTGCCAAGTGTCGCACCAGCGTTGTACAGTATAACATTCAGGTCATCTGACAAAGCTGCCGTGTCCTCAGGATCATGGATATCACGGTACACCACTGCATCATCAGTAAATACACGTATCTTAGAGTTAATGTCGCTAACATAAAGTAGGAATGAAATAGGTCTGACACTTCTCTGGGAAACACCTGAAGTAACTTCTACTGCATTTGAGCTAACTCCATCTATCACCACTCTTTGTACCCCACCATTCAAAAAGCCTTTCATCCAACTCCGAATGTTTTTATCTATGCCATACACTTCTAGCTTTGTAAGTAGTTTACTATGAGGTACTTTGTCGAAGGCTTTCTTCAAATTGGCATTGGCTTAGCGTGGCTCCTGAAAATACTGCCGCATATAGGTACTTAAATAACAGCAAAACTAATAACTGGTTTTGAATGCGGTATTTCTTTTTTCCTTTTTTGGGTGGTGACCTAACACCCCCCGCCACACGCCCTTGCGGCGGCTTGCGGGGTATTATGTAGATGTGGATGCAATGTACATAAGTTTTTTTATTTTTATTTCTATTGCTCTTTTTATCTCGTCCAAAATGTCCGCTCTCTCTATCCATTCCCTGCTTACCTAGGCCCCCCTACGTAGAGTAGTACTTAATATAGATTAAGTAATGTAGGGCTCTTTACAGCATTGTTTGCTCTGCTTTTGGTACCCTTCGGTTCATAAATTAGCACAAACAATTATGCAGTAATCAGTTTCTTCGCAGAATTCCAAAGGCATTGTTAAATTCCGAGCTAAAGGTAAACATTGAGCATAACCAGTTTTGGCAGGCAGCTCTCCCACAAATAATGAATGCATTTTTTTCTGCCCTTAACATATCGTAAATTATTCATTGTGTCCAAATTCAATGAATGACATCGGCAAGACCTCGGCAATGCTTTAAACAAAATAAAGAAAATGCAAAAAAAACATACGATAAATACAAATACAATCAAAAAATATTCCAAAATTCAACATTACAAATGTAACTTTATTATTGACTTCGGTAGAATACCACAACGAAGCATCATAATGGTGCACATCTGTAATGGAATAACCTACGCCACACACACAAATGATGGTTTTGATGGAAACATTTAAATCTAGACGTAAGAGCGTACCTTTCCCGGTACCTCTCTATACTTTCTCTATAAACAACAATACTTCATTTGCCCTCGTTTATATCTTACACTGCCATCCAACACGGGCGTATCAGGCTGAGGACGCTACATAACCGTAAATTGGAGTAACTTGCGATTGGTGATTCAGGGCATTCGGGGCCCGAATCGACGTCAGTCACACCACCTACCGTTTTGGTGTTCATGAACTGTGCCAGAGAAAATCAATTCCTTATATCGATTGGTTCAGTAGTCACTCCTAACCGCAATCCCACCTACCAATTTAAAGTGGCGTTAAAACTACTCTTTCCGTGTTTACAGAGTAACCGAACGATTTATGATTACATTGACACTTCGCCCATGTCACCTTCGTGCTTTCAGTGAATCGCAACCTCTGGAAATCCAATAATAGATGATCTATATTCACAATGATTTTTCATGAATCAAGCAGCCCTTCTCCGTATCCTATTTCAATTTACCTCCACCCCCTCTATTTAGTTGATTTTTTCCATCTCGCCCTATACCGACATCTCAAAGACACTATCACCAGCTGTCATCTCACCTCGGGTACCAAGTTGTTATCTCAGGTACCAAGCAGAGAACGACAGTTCATTATTTCAAAATTCGTAACATGTTTTTACGTCTTGAATCATTAGTCGCGGTCATTGTTTTCACGAGACGCAATACTACAATTATTCGCCGTCACAATGATCCTCGCCACTCCGTCCTATGTCGATTCAGCACGAGGAAAACGCCGTCTTGGGCAGTCTTGGCTACTTCCCTCTATGAAATCCGCACCAAAGCGATATTCTCTTGCGCAATTCCAGTAAGTGTGTTCTTCGAGGAAAGAATCACCCGCACTTGGCAACGATAGGAAGAGATTTTGCACTTTCATGTTCAGACCCGACCGTGGGCAATCTCCTCAAAAATATGAACGCGCTGATTTAAAAGCTTTGCCCACAGGAAAATGAATTCAACCCCCTATAAGCTCGAAGTAAACGGAATGCCGCAAAAGTCACTCACTGTCACTTTCACTAGCAATCGTTCAAAGGGCAGCCTGAGAACTGGAAAAATCATAGAGAACCAAGGCATTTAATTTCTCCCTGCACATCTAAATGAATGAAAAGAAATAAAGAAATGAACAACTCATTTGATATGAATTTGGTTCAGCATGTATCAAAGCTAAAATCTGTCACGGAGAAAAACAGCTGATGGGCTTACGCCACACCCATCACCTAAAAAACTAAAATTGGGTGTTCCGATCTCGCTCCAGTCACGAGTGATGTTATCTACATCTACATAAATACCCTGCGAGTCACCAAAAAAGGTGTGTGGCAGAGGGTGTAACACCAGGAGGAAAGGGTAAGCAGACATGCCAACTCTCCCGATTTAAGCGGGAGACTCCCGATTTTTCCTTCTTACGTTCTTGATGAACTGTTCAAATTGTGTACTTAGCTTAACATGTTAATAAAGTGTAACATTCATTAAAAATTGGCAAAGTGTCATAAAGGGATTAAGGTGCCATGCAAATATTGTGGTAATTAAAAGTGATTACTTCGTGATACACTTCTAAAAATCTCCCGATTTTTCATTTTTGAAAGTTGGCATGTCTGGGTAAGGGATGAGAGGGTTGGGGTTCATTCAAATAGGTAGGGGAAGGGGGGGAACCTGTACGAAAATATAAATACATTTATATTTCTATATATCCACGCGCAGATCCTAACCTGTACGTTAATACTTATTGTAATAAACTGACTCCTGGGGGACTTCGACTACAAGAATTCTGATCTCTTATCGTTCTAGGAAAAAATGACATTTTAAACCTGTCAGTCTTGCAGTCTATCTCTCTAATCTTACATTCGTGATCCCTAAATTTCGTGATCTCGTTTTTGAATGGTGTAAGTAATAACTCAGCCTACGACGGTTCACTGACTGCACCACAAGGAGGATATTTTATCTCATTCCTCATTTAAGTGCCCTGCAAGCCACCGCTAGGGTGTGTGGCAGGGAATGAATACAAACCAGACTAATGTTGACCAATTTAGCAAAAGCTCAAATAAAACTTAAGTAAAATGAAATTCTAATATATGAACTCGATATTAATTTAATCTACGTTATGCAATTCGAGCCTCGACAGGAGTTTATGATAAGGAGTTATCGGCACAACATCCCTATCATGTAAAATCAGGCGAACGCGATGTGTTCGTAAAAAGGGTTTTACAGTTTTAGTAATAGGTTTTTGAGCAATGTTCTTGGGGTAATTAACCTGATTCACGCTGTGATCACGAATTTTGCGAGAGAGGAAAGAGTATCTAAATCTTTTCGTGATGCAGCCTATGCCTCTTATTTTATATAGGTGATCCGATCTACTGATATAATGTAAGATCCTAATCATTCCCTCGGTTAACATAAGTTAATTCAATTATTCAGAAATTCTCGCATGCTCTCTCCGAATTCGACCGGATTCCAATCCTAGTTTTTTTTATAATAACTCTGTCACTCCGATTGCAAACAATATTTTACGAAAAAAGCTGATTTTATAATTGCCAATGCTTCAACATATCAATATCGAGATCTTGCTGCCCACGAGTTGATGGAAACATATAAAAATTTCGAAGGATATCTGCACGTCTTAGCGTATGCATCAAATGTCGGAGGACACGGAAATGTCTATGTGCTCGTACGTCAAATATCGGTGGATGTGGAAGATGCTGAATGCCGGAGGTTGTCAAATATTTTGACGGACGACGAAGACGTCGCGTTAGGGAGTTGTCGACTTGCCGATATCGACATAAATCTAATATTGGCACTCCGACATACAAGTATGCTGAATGTCCATCTCGATATTACGACATCTACAGGTAGCACAGCTTCTGCCGCCATAGTCCTAAGTTAGCCATGCAGCTGGGAACGTCCTCTTCCCAGGCCTAGGGCACGATTAAGCATCTGAACACACTTTTTGATATTCATCTACATCTACATCTACATAAGTACCCTGCGAGCCACCAAAAAGGTGTGTGGCAGGGGGTGTAGCACCATGAGGGAAGGGTAAGGGTTGAGGGGGTTGGGAGTTAGGTGAGGAAAGGTGGGGGGAACCTGTAGGAAAAAAAAATATATATACATATATATATATATATATATATATATACATATATACATATATATATATATATATATATACACATACATATATATACATACATACATACACACATGTATACACATCCTCGCGAAGTCCCTAACCTGTACGTTAATACTTATTGCAATGAACTAAGTCCTGGGGAATTTCGACTACGAGCATTCTGTTCCCTTATCGTTCTTGGAAAAAATGACATTTTAAACCTGTCAGTCTTGCAGTCTATCTCTCTAGTCTTATATTCGTGATCCCTTCGACCGTAATACTTTGGGGTTCGTATTATATCCTTGATGTCATCGGAAAAGGGCCCATCTTTAAATGTTTTTAATAAGTTTAATCTATATTCAGACATGCCAACTTTCAAAAATGAAAAATCGGGAGGACATGCCAACTTTCAAAAATGAAAAATCGGGAGATTTTTAGAAGTGTATCACGAAGTAATCACTTTTAATTACCACAATATTTGCATGGCACCTTAATCCCTTTATGACACTTTGCCAATTTTTAATGAATGTCACACTTTATTAACATGTTAAGCTAAGTACACAATTTGAACAGTTCATCAAGAACGTAAGAAGGAAAAATCGGGAGTCTCCCGCTTAAATCGGGAGAGTTGGCATGTCTGTATATTGGAAACGCCGCTGTGTAAGAGAATCCCAACCTAAATTGTCTAGCAAAGTGGATACGCTGCTGAGTTGGTCATAACAATGTTTGACAAATCTAGCCCCCCTCCGCTGAACTCGATCTAATTCCGAAACCAAATTTATGTTATGAGGATCCCATATACTGGCAGCATACTCTAGGTGGGGCCTGACCAAGGCAAGGAAAGATCGTTCTTTCACCTTTTCGTCGCATTTACCTAGCACTCTTTTCACAAATCCCAATTTTTTATTAGCACGACCGCATATTTCTCGTATGTGTTTTCCCCAGGACAGATCGTGAGTAATTGTTACACCCAAGTATTTAAAGGAATCTACCCTCTCGATATTGGTTTGTTTCACTTTGTAACTATAAGGGAGGGAATTACTCTTTTCCCAAAAATGTATTACTACGCATTTTTTAAAATTCAATTCCAATTGCCATGTATCGCAACAATTTTGAATTGCATCTAGGTCGTTGGCTAACACGACTCTGTCTTCGTGACTTCGGATGTCCCCATAAATTACTGAATCATCGGCGAAAAGACGGAGCTTGCTATTAACTACGGTACTGAGGTCATTTATGTAAATAAGGAAAAGGAGGGGGCCTATGACACTTCCTTGTGGTACCCCCGACGTGACCTTGACAGTATCGGATGATACACCGTCCAGGACGACTGTTTGGACACGATCACTTAAAAATTGTTTAATCCAGTTAATAATACTTTCGTGTATTCCATAGGTTTCCAATTTCGCCAGTAATTTGCAATGAGGGACTTTGTCGAAAGCTTTCTTAAAATCTAGGAATATCGCATCAACTGGAATATTACTTTCACCGGAGTTTAATACATCATGTACAAAAAGTGCGAGTTGAGTTTCGCAGGATCTACCCTTACGGAAGCCGTGTTGGTTATTAATTAATAAATCTTGGCTATCGAGGTGCCTCATCATGGAACTAACAATGATGTGTTCAAGAATCTTACAGGAAATGGAAGTCAGGGATATTGGCCTATAATTACTGGGGTCCTCCCTGTCTCCGTTTTTAAATATGGGTGTTACCGAAGCTACCTTCCAGCCGTTTGGCACGCTTTCTTCTGCTAATGATTTCTTAAATATTATATCTAGATATGGGGCAATTTCAGCCGACAGTTCTTTATACACACGTGCCGGTATCTCATCAGGTCCCGGAGATTTGTTGGGGTCTATGTTTTTAAGGAGTAATTCTATTCCACGGGTGGAAATATTGATTGCTTCCATTGAATGCTGAAATATTTTCGGAAGGTTCTCGGGTGTATTTTGTGAGGATATGTTGAAAACACTCTGGAAAAATGAGTTTAATATGTTGGCTTTATCTAAACTACTCGTTACTTTATCCCCCTTTTCGATATTCAATGAGTTTACGAAATTCCGCCATATCACGCCTGAAACGTCTCTTTTTCATCTGAACACACGCTTCTTCTTCGAAAAAACTTTTGAAAACAGCCGCCTTGTAATAAATGTTTCCGAGATTTGTTGTAATTTCGATTATCTTGTTACACATTCATACAATCCGCAACCATAATCCAAGTGAAATATAAAGAAGGCAGGAAATTTGCTGCGGAGTGTTTTGACTGGCGATGGAAGGCTGAAGAGTGTAATAGAGGGGAAGATGTTAGGCAAGCTAGATGGGGGCGGCAAAAGGACAGGGATGTTGGAAAGAATGAAGGAAGATTGAATGTATACGGGATTGAAGTGCAGTTTATTACAATATGGGGTGTCTGGTTTTGTCTTGTTGGGCGACGCAAAGATATGCATCGTTGTTCAGTCTGTGTTCATCCAAATCTTTACTTAAAACTGTAGACTACCAAATAATAATTGTTTATTCTACACATCAACAAAATTAGATACCAACGAACCGTAATATCCGTAATCCTGAGGACGCAAAAACTTTAACACCAGACCTTAACGCCATACAACGCTAGTTCAACACGTGGAAATTAGAATTAAACTTTAAAAAGTGCGTAGGAGTAAATTTTTGGAAATAGAGAAATTCTCAAACGAACGCCTAATGCATCGGGAACACCGAATGGAATGTGTAGACTCAATGAGTTAAAAGTCAATTAGAAAAAGTCAAAGAGAAATGTTATCTGTCGCTGGTTAGGCATCATTTAGAATATGCTGCAATTAATTGGGATCCTAACGACGTTGTATTGATTGCCGAATTGGATGGTGCGCAGCATAGAGGAGCTAGATTTGTAAAACGTTGTAGTTATGAACTTAGTAGCGTATCCAAAATATTACAGCAGCTAGGCTGGGAATCACCCACGGAGCGAAGGTTAAATTACAGATTGAAGCTCTTGAATAAATTGGAAGGATGTTTCTTTAGCAGTGACATTGAAAATGTATTATTACCCCCATCGTACTATGGTAGGAGAGATCATGTCAATCAAATTTGAGAGATAGGGTAGAAACAGATATATTTAAGTTGCCATATTTTCCACGAAAGTTTAGGGATCATAATAGCATTGTCCGACCGCGGTAAGTTAATATTTATGTCAAAATTAGTCTGGTGTATATTCACCCCTGCCACACACCCTAGCAGTGGCTTTCAGGGTACAAAAATATATAAATATATTACAGACAAATAACAAAATTTCCGGGAGCGCCTACCACTTAATACCTCACCTACGTGGAATGACCCGTTAGGGAATTTTATTACAATAAGTCGATTGAGTGAGTTGCCAACAAGGCTAAGTGGGCCAGCAATGAAATAGCAGGTATTTCATGAAACTCCCTGGATGACTAATACTAAACAAGAATAAAAGTTACATTTCCCTGCCGTAGCCGTTTCTAATATTGTCTCGAGTTTTGGCCGCGCGGGTTCGTTAAGGGCAATCTGACATTGCGTCACTTCCGGGAACACGTAATCGTAAACTCGAGCCACGCTTGATACAAAATTAAAGTCAATGATGTCACAGTCACCCCTGACCCATTCCTCGACAGCAACTCGTTCGAAAGATATATGTATGAGAGACTGTCACAAAAAATGTCAATGCAACAACATCAATCCGATGAAGGGAGCTTCGACTATTCCATAATTAACTGAGCCTCGTCGAGACCTGGTAATGTATCCATGGTAATGTATCAAATTAACTTTCCAACGAAAACCTTAAGGATATTTTCAGATTCATGAAATACTAATTTTAAAACTGCCGGAACTTTGTGAGTTGCACGACGCCACGTATTCGAGATATCCGGGTCTCAAAACAAAAAATATATGCCACCGAGACAATGTATATATG
This sequence comes from Hetaerina titia, assembly GCA_037158775.1. Lineage (NCBI taxonomy): Eukaryota > Metazoa > Arthropoda > Insecta > Odonata > Calopterygidae > Hetaerina > Hetaerina titia. Next base: position 83,522,257 of record CM073768.1, on the reverse strand, counting down.
TCTATAACTATGTGTCTCCAAACAAAAATACATGTGTTATTAGTAGTACTATAAATAAAATCTTTTGCCAAATACCTATATTTTATACTGAACTTAGGCGAAAACAAGGACTAGTTCAAATTAATACTATTTATAATGAATTACCAAGGGCATTACAAAATATTAAACAATCTGGTCGGAAGACTTGGTGAGATCGGTGTTAGTTCCTATTCCGAAAAAGGTAAAGGTTATGTCATGGGAGGACTACAGAACAATAAGTTTTGATATCCCACGCTGCTAAAGTTATTCTCAGGATTATCAACCAAATGATAGAAAGTAGGGCAAATGATTACTTACGGGATGATCAGTTTGGGTTTAGGAAGGAGAGAGGTACGCGTGATGCCATTGCAGTAATGAGATCACTAATCGAGAGGAATATAGAGTACAGTCAGGACGTATTTGCCTATTTCCTAGATTTCGAGAAGGATTTGATAGAGTGAATTGGGAAAAATTAATGCGTGTATGGAAGAAAATAGGAATGGATTGGAGGGACAGGAGACTGATCCGCAACCTGTACATGTCTCAGACTGCTCAGGTGCGAGTGGGGAACGGAGAGTCCGGAAGGGCAGTGTTAGGAAGAGGTGTAAGGCAGGGCTGCCCATTGTCACCGGTGCTGTGCAACGTATATGTAGAGGAAATAATTAAATAGGCATGGGAAGAACTGGAGGTAGGAATGAAAGTCGGAGGGGAATTCGTAAAATCGGTTAGGTTTGCTGATGACCAAGCATTAGTTGCTCAGTCAGCCAAGGGGTTGCAAGCATTGCTGAGTGAATTGGAGGTTCAGTGCGATAAATATGGGATGAGAATCAATATTAATAAAACAAAGGTTATGCGATTTTCCAGAAAGAAAAAGGCTAAGCTAAATATTAAAATAGGCGGGGAAAAAACAGAGCAGGTAGAGCAGTTTACATATCTCGGAAGTGTTTTGGACCAATACGGTCAAAGTGGTAGGGACGCAAGGAGAAAAATTGCGCTAGGCAAGGAGGCTTTTTCAAGGAGGAGGGAGTTGATAACGGGGACGTTAAGTAGGGAGGTTAAGAAAAGACTCGTTAAAACTTTGATATGGAGCGTAGCTATGTACGGCGGGGAAACGTGGTCACTGAAGCAGGAGGATAGACGTAGATTGGAGGCTTTTGAAATGTGGGTGTGGAGAAGAATGGAGAAGGTGAAATGGGCCGAAAGGAAAACAAATGAGGAAGTACTAGAAATGGTGGGTGAGGAGAGGGGTTTGTTGAGAGAAATCCTATGGAGGCAGGAAAAATGGATGAAAGGCGTATTGAGCGGTAGTGGGATGTTGAAGAGGGTAATAGAGGGGAGAATGTTAGGCAAGCGAGGAAAGGGTAGGAACAGGATAGGGATGTTCGATGGGATGAAGGGAGGAAGGAAGTACACAGAGATGAAGAGGGACCTGATGTAGTTTAGGTTGCTGGATTGGGTTTTGTTTGGAGCTACAAAATATTTATTTGATAGTTGTGTCCATCCAAAAACCTACCTACGGTCAAAGTGGTAGGGACGTAAGGAGAAAAATTGCGCTAGGCAAGGAGGCTTTTTCAAGGAGGGAGTTGATAACGGGGACGTTAAGTAGGGATGTTAAGACAACACTCGTATAAACTCTGATATGGAGCGTAGCTATGTACGGCGCGGAAACGTGGTCACTGAAGCAGGAGGATAGACGTAGATAGGAGGCTTTTGACATTTGGGTGTGGAGAAGAATGGAGAAGGTGAAATGGGCCAAAAGAGAACAAATAAGGAAGTACTTGGTATGGTGGGCGAGGAGAGGGGTTAGTAGGGAGAAATCCTAAGGTGACAGGAATAATGGATGAAGGGCTGGCTTATTGATCGGCAGTGGGATGCTGAAAACAGTAATAGAGGGGAAAATGTCAGGCAAACGAGGAAATGGCAGGAACGGGATAGGGATATTGGACAGGATGAAGGTCGGAAGGAAGTACACAGAGTTGAAGAAGGACTTGATGTAGAGTAGGTTGCTGGATTGAGTTCTTCTAGGAGTCACAAAATTTTTATTTGATAGTCGTGTCCATCCAAAAACCTACCTTAACCGGTAATTCACCTTACCAATAATAAATATTGTATAAGCACAAAAACACTGGGTTGAATCATGGTTATTACATAATATTTAAAGGCTGTAATTTTTTTTTAGCTAAAATGTCATCTAAGTTATTAGAAATATTAATATTAAATTTATTGAAAATGTAAATGCACTACTATTAAATACAATTTGAGAAACCAGGTAAATATTTACTTTAATGGCACCGGAAGTTAACTCCAAAAATTGACTGAAAAATTGATAACATATTAACCATGTAAAAACGATTAACAATATTAAACGATGTAACGCTCGACCTCATCTACTCAATATTTTACCCTATTACACAGTCTATTTCCTCGCAACGTTCCCTGAAGTCATTTTCCCTGCCTAGTTTGGGCAGAGTTGGCAATCTAATCAGTTCTAACTGCATGGGGCAACGGACTACGAAAAATTCTAGCACTATTAATTCAACGAATTGAAAAACTATGGATAGAGATAGAACTTAACTTCGGTGCGATTTGATGAAATATGGATCCTTGGTAGTAGGCAGGCAATGCACCGATTTAAAGAAAGAAGTTATAGCGCTTTTATAATTTATAATTTCTTAAGACGATATTTATTTCAGGGCCTTACCCCGAATAAGAGTACTTCGAAAATTTAATATTTCCTAAATTTGGCTAATAATTCAAGGTTTAACATTGATACATATTTCCTCCATTTCGGAAATTTAATTGACAATGCTGCACTCCTAAAAAAAGTTGCTCCTGTTTCCTCTCACCCAGATGAGTAATAGACCCCTTTAATGAAGCTTTTTAATCGAAAGAAAATCTCCCCTTGCCTCTTGCCTTGACACCCTGTTAAATCCCTTTCGATTACTAAGCGTACCACTGGAAAGAGCCAAGGCAATAAACTGAAATAATTCTCACCTCAGCTAGAGAAAGCCGAGAGTACACGAAATTCTTAGTCACAGAGGCACAGTTAGTTAATTTACATCCCGTTGCCGCAAGGGTTAACTGCAAATCATCTTCCCGATAATGTCTCGCGATCAAATCGCCTATTGCTGGGTTGCCACCCGCAAAAAAATAACACTTCCAATGTACTCGACGGAGATTATTCACGTGACTTACGACAGAACCGTCGAATGTTAGGTAAGCAGAGAGGAGGAAGAAGTGACAATGTGTTTGGGTCAATGGAAGGGTGAGGGAAAGTATCAGGGAAGTCGAGATCTGAGAAAGTCAATTGGTTAAGATGTTCATAATCCTGCGATTATTTTACATGTTCTTTAGATTTCCAGCGCGCCCAATTCCAATTGTCACACAATGGAGCATTAGTGACAATGTAATACGTGGTAATTTCGGGAAAGATGTTCTCTGAACGGCAGAGAAAGCCACTCAATGATAAACTTGAGGATCATCCGTAAGATGTCATTTTACTACTTTATTTTACACTACTTTGTTCTTCAGCTTCACAATGAAATAAGAGAAATGTAATACCCAGTACGTTATGACGAACCAGGAGGCATTAAAAAAAATACAAAAATAATGCGACTCCGCAATGAGATGGAAATTTAGCAGAAGGTTAATCAAGGGTAGAACGCCTTTTATTATGTGTAGTTCTTTCACCTGCAAAAACTTGAATCCTTTTTCCATGGTACTTCATTGTTCTCGGTGCGTAAACAATACCAAGGCATCATGCTATGCACTGATTTTTGAAAATACGAGTGGCATTGGTCCAATCACAGTTTTGGTCCGTTGAAATTACACCTACGACCGTTGGGACAAGCAAAAATACTACAAGCCAAGGGGAAGGGGATGGCAGGGCGGAATGGGGTGGCGAGAACACGAGAGGACAAGGGTGGACGTGGGACGGGTAGAACGATGGGGGAGGGGAGAATGGGAAAAGGCATGGAGTGGGGGGAGTAGGCTTGGGAATCATGAATGGGGAGTTATGTGCGTAGGAGGAGAGGGCGAGAGGGGAGTGGCGGAGGTGAAGGGAGGGGCGGAAGAGTGTGAGATTAAAAGGGCGCGGAGGGAGTGTCGGGTGGGCGGGGAGGGGCGGGAAAGTTGGAAGAGAGTCAAAGAGGACGTAGACGAGCGTGCGTACATACAATGCATGCGTGCGAGGGGCCAGGGGGAGGCGATTCGATAGAGGGGAGGTGGAGGGGCCCTCGGGTGAATGGGTGGCGGAGAAGGGCGACGGCGGTGGGTGCGACGGGGTTTCGGGTCCACCCGAACGAGAGGGGGCGTGGAGAGCAAGGTTCGAATTGGAAAACTGCAGTGCCATGAATTTTGGTTGCCATCGCTTACGGAGCCAATGGACCCGATTTCGAAATTTGAGGAGGATACGGGAAAAGGCCTCCCGTTTCGTTAGAAAGCTGTAGGAACAAACGGAATGAAAAGAGTTAGGGACGAACGAGAAGCGTCACATTATCATTGTGATATCCCGAGTTGGGTTACATTTGAATCACGAAACACTGGAAGCACCGGTTGGAGGCACTAAGATTACACGCACGACTTAGAAACCAATGCATGCATACTAATCATATGAATTGACGCATGCACGACGAATAGACGATGTCGTTTTACATTGGTAGGCGAGCCCACAGAGAGAAGTTAAGGGAAATCGACTGCCGAACATGACAGATACAGGGATTTCTTTTCTCTTAAACAATTAGGGATCACACAGGCGGAATTATCAAGTGCGTGACTTAGAACTTATCACAAATGTAATGATCAACACTAATAAGGACCAAATACTCTTACACCTGCCACACATCCGCGCGGCGGCTCGCAGGGTAACACACATGTCGAGATTTCGCTGACTGGACAATGTATCCGTTCGACCGATCCGATCCGAAGGTCACGGGTTAAAACCCTGGGCGATGACTTCGAATGCCCCCAATCCAAGCTGTTGTGATTTTTGGGGCACCAGCATAGTATGATAGGGAATGAAACGGTGGCACAGGGAATGGGCGGGAAAACCTGAACGTGTGTATTTCACTCATCACAAACAACAACCGGGTAGACTACTGCGTTGATGGTATTTTCTAGATGTCTATCGACTTGATGATGAGCTCCTGAACCAATAATTAAATACTACGGCGATGCTGGCGATCTATTTATTTATTTAAAGACTTTTCATTCACATCGGCATTTGCGCCATATTGACTTGATGTCACCCACCTACTTCTCGCGTCACGCAAAATTTATTTCGCATCAATCCGAAAACAGCACTTTTTTAAAAACTTTTTACAATAGAAACAGCAACGAAAACCCAAGGCCTACACGGAAAAAAAACCGACCTAGGCGGGAATCGAACCCTCGACCTCTTGGTTAGCAGACGAAGTCGTTATCCTGCCGCGACCGGTGTATGATAAACAATAATTATATTTTCAAACAACCTTCATGTCGCCAGATGTTTTAGTTCACCGTATTTTCATCACCTCATCATACTTTTAAACTTTCGAGGACGATATCTGAAAATAAATGTCATGGGTCTCCAGTTCACATTACGACACCGTATTGCTTGGTGGTCCAATCTTGTACGAAAGGAAATTCGCACGAACAGCTCGAAATGCAGTCGAAACACCTCATGCGTAAAAAAACAATTTTCAAATGACCATGCATGTCCTACAATATTTCAAGCAGAAATGCACGATTCGTGTCATCCTGACAGACTAGAGAGTTCTCGAGTACCGTCGAAATGTTCACTCAACATTTTTCCCGCGCACGATAAGGAGTCAGAATAACTGAAAATGACCGCAATAGGGGATTTTATTTTATTTAAGTTTCCCATTAGGTTGTGATTATTTTACATGACTCTTATTTTATTGTTCTTCTTGTAACTAGCATCTCGTCCCGTACATGTATTAGTAGAGAAGTTTTTTATATACGGAAGTGGATGTTAACGTTTTTCCATCCATCAAATAACTTTACACGTAAATAGGTTACTAATAATTTAAGCAGCCTTAACTCTGATGTGGCATGCCTGGTGACGAATCGTCCCTTGTCTCACACCCTGGCGGGATATATGTAGTCAGGGTACCATGTAGATGTAGACGGAACAGTTCCACAACCTCATGATACGTGATGCCACAATACTTGATATTGCATACGCTTGAGATAATGGGGGGACGACTCATCGTGCGTGGAATTGGAAATGGGGAGTAGGGGCGAGGGAGGGAAGCCGCATTGAAGAGGATTTGGGCAGAAGCCAATGAGTCCTCCAGGAGATAGCGTGCTCTTTTATCGTCACCTATGAGGGTCCATCGAAAAACCTACCCTAACCCGGTAGACTACTGCCGATAATAATGAGGGCAACCGAATATTTTCTTAATGTTTCATAGGGCGCGTTGTAAATTACGAATCAGAAGCGTGGACGATCAGGAAAAAAGAGGAGAAACACCTAGAAAGCTTTGAAATCCGACTATGGAGAAATATGGAAAAGATTACATGGAACAATCAATTAGTCCTACCAATTCAATACCGATTCCGGTCGGATGACTAGTAACTTCTATGCATAATGAGACCTTCCCTCGTTTTCCCTACATTATGTATTTGTTCATTTATTCGTGACGTCTGTCTGCCTTCACATGTCTAAAAGCCTACTTATATTCTCTTCTTTCCTTTACTTATCTTTCCCCAACGTTTTCCCTTCGATCTCAGCCTTCAACATCCCACTACAATATTTCCTCCATTCACTTTTTCTGCCTTTTTCAGATTAGCATTTAGCAACATTCTCTCTCCATCCACTTTCTATTTGCGTTTGCCTTCGTCTCTGTCCGGCATATTTTCACCTTTCTTCGCCACACCTACATGACAACGATCCTAGTTTCATTACCTATACTTTAAGACCAAGTTTCTGTCTATCAGTGTCTAGACTGATAGATTGATTTCTCCTCCTCCTTCCCCTGACGTCCCCACTAATACGCCCATTTTCCAACTACATATTTTCCAAATGCCTGTATTGTCTCAACTGCTCTACTATATGCTTTCCCTTCTTAATATAACGTTCAACTTAGCTTTTCTTCTTCTCGAGGATATCATTACTTTTTTTTCCTGCGATCAATCTTCACCCGATACTTCCCACATTGTAGGGATGGAATTGTTTATTACATTGATGGAAAAAGTAAAAAAATGAAGCGTTGGAGAGGACGTAAAAAAGAAGAGGTTTTATCAGGCCTATCATAAAAAAGAAAGCGAATTGGATCAGGAACATTTTAAGAAAGGGCTGTCTGCAGAAAAGGTTAACACGGGTTGACGATGGAGAGGAAGAAGGTGCAATTTGATGATGGATTTAATGACCAAGAGGAATCACCGAGTTTAAGGGAGCAGAGCACAGGAACGGACAACTCGGAGGGAGCAGTTCAGGGGAAAATTGTCCTGAGGTCAGATTCACCGCTGATGATGATGAAACCGTCCATTATGGAAGTGCTGAGAATGAAGAGGAAGTGGTCCGAGAAATAGGGCTAAGTCCGACCGACGCGACGTGGAGAAAAGGATAGGGTGAGAGGATCCCGGATGCCCAAAAATTTAACCTAGATCCTGGCATTGCACTAATAAGTTAAAGTAACTCAAGGGTTCTCTTATCAATCCAATTTTTTACGTGAACTTATATGGAGAACCTGAACGGAGAAAATGTAAATACTTATTTAGCCCACTTAATGATTGATTAATACAACCCAACTTTCGCGGCATCGCGGAGAAACCCGGCTTGTATTGATTGTTTTGCATTATGCTTCAGTTGCACGAAATGGCTTGAACTATGTTTCGACGCGACGAAACCCAGGTCGTATTCTGGGGATTTAGCTACGATTTTTCATCATGGATAACTTCCACAAAATGAAGGTGGACAGATTTTTCTTGGTTACGGAGAAAACCTGAAATCTGACCATTACCGGAAACCCAAGTGCTCGAGATACCTCAATCTCATTACGGAAACTATCACACCACGTTGACACGTGGCGTCCTACGTTTTTGCTACATTAAAACTGAAAGGGAACACCATAAAGATTTTTCTTTCAAAAATATAAAACGCTTTTGCATCAAAACGTTTTTGGGAAGAACGACGTCACTTTGGACGACTGTTTATGCGAGAGGGGAGTTGGTCTGCGAAATGTGAACAGATGTGGATGCACTTCGTACAAACGGAGATTTATTATAGTCAGGCCTTAGGAACGCGGAAAGGAAAATATTAAAGGAGAAAAAGGGAAAGAGAAAGCACAGAAACAAGTTTGAAGGGCGTGAGAGCGGGTAATTATGGAGATACGTGAGACAAAACAACTTAGAACTGTATGAAACCAATCCACGAAGAGTTCAACCACATTAATGATATTACATATGCAATTGTCATGCATGAGTGTCCGCCCAAATACCCTCATAATTCGCGCAGCTTTGCGTTAGAACATTTCAGCAACTCAGGGAATCGGAATCGACACCGGAAGATGGACGAGGGGAAGGTAGAGTACACTGCCCACCAAAACAATAACACCTTTCGGGATCGAGAATTTTGAACAGTCGCTAAATATTTCTTATTTGGAAGGTAAACGGACAGAAAGAAAAGGTAAACAAACACACCTCTCCTTGATTCACCGTATCGTCCTCACATTTATCGGCAATGACAACAGAGACATAAACACGTAACTAGATTTGAACTCCACTCCAAGGACATACGGGAGACTCTTAAGAATGTACACGTGCATTTTTTTCCCTAAAAATCTCAGTGAAGTTGAAATCACGATTGGGCCAATTATATCTAGGCGTGAACTACCGCAACACTCGTGTTCATATTCACAAAAGGGTGCTCCAGCGAAATGCGGGAGTGCCCCAAGAGGTTTGTTGCTTGCGCCGCTCACACATTCCCACATTTTAATTTCCCTGAAACCACACGCATCACTCCTTCAATCCTCTGGCAATGAAAACAAATATAAAAAATACTATATATCAAGTCCCCCAATCCGTTCCACCCGAGACCGAGAGTGTTTCATTTGAACTAACGCCCACCCTTTTCCTTATTGGTCGTTGAAAGCCTATTTTTAGCCCCCGAGGCTATGATTCAAAGGCATGTCTGGTCGGAGAAAGAAGAGAGCTGGGAAAGGAAAGTTGCGGCCGCCTTATGAGCTGGGAGGGCAGAGATTCATTTCTTCCGAAGGACCGTCTCTTTTTGCTTAGTCGCGCCTTCTCAGGCCGAACATTCGACTCTTACCAGGGTTGCCGAACCCCTTGGTGTCCCAGACGCCTGATCCCCTACCTCTCGCCATTGGAGGTAGGCGAAAGGGTATTGTCCCGAATTACAAGAAACTGCGGGAGATACCGCAACAGTAACTTTTAACGGATTCATCCGCTACGTGTGCATTACAATTAAAATAATTAGAAATTGTGGCATTGTCCTGTTTTGACGCTCACAAGAACTTTTCTTTTCACTCATCGCGTAGGAGTATCTCTTATGGCATCCTTTTAAAATGCCAAAAACTCCCTAAAACATGTACCTTTGCAATTTGCAATTGGGAATTGTACGAAATAAAAAGATGGGAAAGAAAAATGTGGAGGGAGAGTAGGCAGGGCTCGCAAGTACCGGCAACCGTGATCAAAACCGATTCTGAGCCTTCTCAAAACAACATGTCGAGGTGTGATAGGCGTTCAAAGATAGATGCATTTATAATATATGTGCGTATTAAGCATACATGTGCACGGTTTGTGTACGCATTGGGTCCCACCAAACAATCTACTTTGATTGAATTTTACGAAATTGTATATTTTATGGCAAAACTGAGCGGGAGCTCTGCATAAAACTTTCGTGATCATGGCCAGCGGCCCCCATGGTGCCTAAAACTGAGAGCCCATCGCGTGGGTGGCTTTGCCGTTTCGCATTGTGCGGGGGGTCGACTGGATCTCTTTCCTCCTCGTCCACTGTGACTGAAAGTACACCCCGAAAGATAGGCCGGACCCTTTAGAGCGGAAATCGGGCACCAGTAAACACCCGGGCTCATAACCCTTCATCATGAGATAAGCTCTGCTTTCATAAACAAACAGTCTTCGAGGCGACGACCCTTTCTCGTTCTTCTCTCGCCGCCGCCCTTCACTTCACCCGGAAAAGATTAAGCCCGATTTGCAAACTCAACGTAGTCGTTGTTCTCGAGGGTGGTCGGTAGGTCTGAGTGGTTAAATAGGTTCATTCCGCAACGCTGTTCAAGTTGCATATTTTGCCAATTTTCCCCCAAATCATTTAAAAGGGAAAACTAATAAATGGTTTTGCTAATCCCATCAAAGGTAAAATACAGGACACTAAAGGATGTTCAGTGAGGATCTCTTTCCAAAACCACAAAATTATCATCACCCTAAAAATATACACATCGGCAAATGATTCTAATATGATATTAGATTTTCTAGTGGCATCTTTCTGCAAATGATCTCATGATGTTACCCAAAGAACTCCCCAAAACATCGATCTCACTTTATAACGTTGCAGTCGCTGTCAAAACGAAAGCTGCTGTATTCTGTCAAAAATACATCCGATATTAAGAGTCAGCAAGTAATCTTAATATGTAGTAATGGGCATTCATGTACTCACGAAAAGCCTCGGCTCAACAAACCAACCACGAAATTCACGACGACGAAACTCGAAGGATTCCATTTGAATGAATTTTTAACGCGCATTAATGATCAAGATGTAAACATACTATACTCGTATAATGTTACGTTAATTAAAACATTATACAGAGGACCTTTATATCGTAGAGCTAAGGGCATGATCATTTATAATTATTAAATTACAATTTGATTCTACGGCGGTAGCACCCTAAACATTTTAAATCCATAAAGCAGAAATAGGGCTATCTAATGAAGGGATCAATGTCAGGGAAATAGTTTTTGTCACAAAAATACGAGAACTGCCTGCCACCTGATTTTTGTTAGCTATCATTCACAAAAACTTTTTTCCCAACATCAAAATATGATTAATTCACCTTAAAGAGTAAATTTCTCTGTAACTTATTTTCTGAAATAGAGTTACGAAAGGGAATGGAGTGTTAATTCAAAACAGGAATCAACACCAGTTCAGTCCACAAAATTAAGTGAAACTATATTTAGTTAATGGAAACAGTGCGAATAATTGCTCCGAGTTAGAATATCTGTCTACGTTGAAGGACCAAAGTAATCATATTTATATTTACAAGCAAAATATTTAAATTAAGAGTGCAGGAAATAGTGTCGAAGGCATTTGTTGAATTTGAGCGAAATTTTCAGTGCCATCTCCAGAACGTGTGACGTTTCCACTGAAAACCTAAGAAACACCAAATGAAAAGGACCGAACCTTTCATTCGTTCCAATTGGGAAACGAGAACGAAAGAAACTACAGGGGAACTGGAGTGCCCATCGCTGCTCTCAGTGTGGAACAGCCGTCGCCCGTTCGAAACGCGGCCGTGGGGTGTGGGGCGTAGGAGAGAGGGATAAAGGGGAGAGTGAAAGAGAGCGCGATGAACGGAGGAGGGCGGACTGGATGAGGCGAAGGGAAGGAAGGTTGTGGAAGGAAAGGAAGAGAGGGAGGGGAATGAGAATGATGACGGCGGAGGAAGGGGTGGGTGTGGAGAAGGAAGCGAGGAGATGGGACGGCAGGAGGTGGACGGGACTGATGGGAGGAGCCGTGCCCCGGCACAACGCATGACAGCTGCGGGTAAGAAATGGTCACCGTCTTCGTTTCCGGTGGAGATAAGGACGGTGGAAGGGGGAAGCGAGAAAGGGGTGCGAGGGGCAGGGGACGGGGTGGAGGCAGTGCGGGGGAAGGGGGAATGGGGCTGTGGGAGACGGTGATAAGGTGGGAGTGGTGCGAGAGGGTGGGTGGGTGGGTTAGGCGAGACGGCGAGGGCAGGACGGGGGGAAACGTGAGCACGAGGGCGTTAGCGGCTCTTTCGTCCGCCGAAAGGAGGGGGAGGGAAATTGTTGACACTTTTTTTTTAAGGTCCCTTAGTTCCCAAACCTCATCCACACTCCTCCCCCTCTCACGTCCGCCGCTTGGCTTGCTCCCCACCCCAATGGTAAAATTCGATGCCATGTCACTTATTATCTCTATTCCAGGGCTACCAACGGCCTACTCTACAAATCGTATGAATGAAATCAAAACATCTTGCAGTGAAATCATCCTCATCGTCATCCTTTCAGGCTGAAAACTTAATAATAGCGACTGCAGTCATCTTTCCTATTCGATGCCAAATCTCTCATTCCTATGCCGCTTTTCTTGCTCACATCCTCGTTTATATGATCCAGGTATTTGAACATTGGACTTCCTCCTATGACCTTTACTACTGCTTTCCTCTCTAAGTCCCCGATGTCCAAGGTTCCCACGTTAGTAACAAAGTTAGACCGTTTGTACACGATACAGATATTAGCAGATAATAAAGGATTCCTGAAATAATTACCCGCTGATACCAAGTGTTTTAGGCGAGATCGGAGTCGCGAAAGGAATGAGGGATGAATTAAACATCAAAAATGCAGTATTGAAATGCTCTAATAAAAAAAAGAAGAAAAAGACGTAGAATAACAAAATACTGTGGACCCGAACTAAGCAACTCAGAATAGGTCAAATAATTACGTGTTACACTTAAATCAAATTACACATCAGAATAATATGCCCGCCAGCCCCCAAAGAAACTAGGTTACACTGATGGGTAGTAGGAAAATGTGATAAGGGTACATTACTCCAGGTTGTGGACACTCGACAAGTATTTGAGATTCAAGGGATAAATCATTAATTTAGGAACTGAAAAAGATTCATTAAAATAAGCTAGATTTCCTAAAAATTGATACGACATGTAATAAAGCGTGACGGGTGGGTTTGAGAGATAAGTTTTGGAGGCGCTTGATTCACGTTGAGCGCGGGCAGGATTAAGACTTTTAGAAGATGTGGGAGACCCGAGTTTGCTGATGACACAGAACCAATTATTATGACCGCAAATTATATTGGCAGATTCGACCACTTAGATGAAATACGAGGGAGAGAGACGTCGTCACCAACATATTCAACTATTTGTTCTTCCCTCTGACGATGCACATTCATAACAAAAGCGAACCCGAGCACCCGAATAATTTTAATTAACAAGCAAAATTTAACGAGGAACACAAACACATCCAGTGCTGAGTGATGTACTTCCGCATGGGTTTATGTATATGAAACATGCAAATCCATAGGCTTGAATAAACTCAACAGTTGAGCATGAATGGCTGGTGCCGCCATACGCCCTCGCGGGGGCTTACGGGGCTGTAGATGTAATGACCACTTTGCATGTGATATCCCGATATGTGAGAAAGTGTTTTATTTTAACGTACCATTAAAATGACGGGAGCTATGGTGTGCAAATCGCTGTCGAAAAGTTAGGAAATTTATTCGACCGCCAGGTATGCAAAATATCTGGATTCACAGAAGCACCATGTTTCTACTTCAGTTGAACGCTGGAGAAACGGGAAACAACGTCGTGAAAATCGCGAAGCATCGCATCATCATCCCAAAAAGGTTAAAAACGCGATATATGACTGTTAGAAACTTGAAAATACTGTCGAGAACTTTCCTCGGAGGGGGGAAGCAATCGAGAGGGGGAAAATCGCTCATTCATATTTTGGAGAAAGTGCGGAGATCGGGTAAGTAACCTCCGAGGTGAAAATCTTCGCAAGAGCGTCGAAAATGTCGTTGTGAAGTGCTGGGGAGGTCCAAAATTTGGTGAATGATAGTGAGAGTGAATGAAATGCTCACGTTAATTTAACTGTAAAATAAATAAAATCTTTACAATAAATTACTATCTTCTGATGTTAATGTCTTCGTTCATTTTTCATGATAAACTTATCATAACCTTTGGTAAAAAAGTTTAATTTCACCATCATTTCCCTGGAAATTGACGCCCGAAGTTGTTTCAACCTTTTTCAATAACGATGAAAAAATTCGGATCAAAATTGTTCAAACTAGAGATCAAAATATCAGCATTTTAATCCTGGTTTTTCAAGGGCCCACGACAAACCAATTAATTCTTCGATATTCTCCTGCCCGCAAAAACTAAAACATGGGACAAAAATGACTGCCAATTATAGAAAACAAATTGTAGTTGTTTTGACTTACCACCACGCAACAAAATTAATTTTTTTTTTAAAGGTCAAGCAACCAATTATTTTCAATACTACTTGAACCAAGACACATTGACTGTCTCAAAGTGCCAAGAAATATTCAGTAAACAAGGAAGTATTTTGTCATTTTGGTACCTAACGTCATCACGGCGCCTGGGGTACATTACTGACATTTCTCCTAGTTTTATCGTTGAATATGTGTGCAAATACTTTATTCGTACGACCAAACGCATTATTAGCAGTTTTCTTGCGGGAATCGAGCGTCAGAAATACAGGTCTGTCCCAAAGTAGTATGACTTATTTTTCCCGAATAGACGGACGGACGGGCGGCGGTTTCCCTGGCTGGATTTGAGGGATGGGAGTCTCAGGAAAGACTGGATGCCGGTGGCAGTTGCCTCCCAGCCTTTGCGAAGTGCGAATCGGTTGTTTGCGAAACCCCTATAACGTGACCTTGTTACGTTCCGTCATGAACCGGTTATTGGAACAGCGCTACGCAATCAAATTCTGCGTGAAACTGGGTAAAACCGAAAAAGAGACTCATGATATGCTCAAGGCAGCTTATGGTGATAACGCCAGGAGTAGGGCGTTTTTAGGTGGCACCAAGTTGTTTCGGGAGGGTGGAGTAGATGAATACCCTGAACGTTCAGGACGCCCTTCGACCTCAAAAATTGACGACAATCTTGCAGGAGTGAAGGATTTGTTGGACAGAGATCGCCTATTAAGTGTTTGCATTGTTTTTGATGAACTTGGCATTCCTAAAAGTGATTTGAATCGACTTGTGATCGAAAACATGGCCATGAGAAAGGTGTGTGCAGAGTTGGTGCCAAGAGTGCCCCCGAAAGAACAAAAAGAAACCCGCACGCGGATCTGCCAAGAGCTTCTCGACCATGGGAGTGACCATTTGAGTAACTCTACAGCACAGACATTAACCCACCAGACTTATTCCTCTTCCCCCATCTCAAAACCGTGCTGGAAGGACGTCACCACGGCTCGGTGGAAGCGTTACAACAGGCCGAGACGGTGGTGCTTAGCAGTATTCTGAGCGCCGCCTTCAAGAAGGCGTTCAAGGCGTGGAAAATCTGCTGGCAGCGGTGTCTGGACGCACAAGTGTGCTACTTCGAAGACTTTTGAGTGAATTTATCAATAATGGCAACATTTTTTTTAAACGACTTGGTCCTACTACTTTTGGGACAGACCTTGTATCTTAGATTCATTAAAAATATACTGACTCTCTTTGAACACCATTTAACGTTAACACGAGAGATCAATCATGGTAACCGTAGCTGCCGATTTGAATATATTTCCACACCTTTTCAACATCATGGAATTCGATATTTCCTAATAAAAATTCCTGAAATGACGACGATGGTATTTTGACGGCCCACCACTGCCCTTAGGTGGGTTCCCACATTTCTGAATACATGAATTTCCGCCACTTTTCAAGGTTCTCCAGATCGAACTTCCAAAATTTCCCACACGTTAACACCATCCACAAATCAGGGCGGAAATTCTCAACACTGCCACTTGCCCTGGCGCCTGAAGGACGCCAGGTAGATGCACTCGGAGCGTCTTGAACTAAAGGGATAAATAGAAATAGAAGATGATTGTGCAGGAAACGACCCGAATGCGCAGCGTAGAGCCGTGAGATCTGTCAAAGGAGCATATGCCAAAGACAGTAGTGTAACAAAATTGTTACAAGATTTGGGGTGGGACAGCCACCACAAACTAAGATTAATTTTTAGACAATCTCTTAGGGGCGTAACTTTGTGGTTCATCAATTTTCTGAGGACGTTCAGCGCATTTAAACAAATCCCAAATTACTCTGAAAGACCTTATCATTAATTCAAGATTATAAGGATAGACTGCAGAAGGGATACGTTTAAATGTCGTTCTTTTCTGAAAACAATAAACATATCACTCTTGTTCCATGATTTTAACAAAAGTGGTGGTGGTATCATGAACATACCTCTTGATTCTGATAATTGGATACCAGCTCATTTGTGTGTCGGCATTGTTGTCAGTAGTTGGCTCACATACATTAATAGTGCCTTTGTATGTCTGTGTTCTGTGCATGTTTGGTGTGGATACACCCCCTGCCACACACGACTTGCTTGATAATATGTACATCTACGTAAGAATTTCTACCTGTTCCCGCGGATGAGAGAGCAGTGCGGAGGGAGTTGTATAATGAAAGAGAGAGAGAAAGGCCCTTTCACCCTTCTCGTGAGTGTGAAGAGTAAGGGCAGCAATGGTTGGGGGGGGATTGGAAGAGGGTGGTCAGAACCGTTAGCTTCCTAGCCGATACAACCAACCTAGCTAGCAGTTCAACTAACGTCGCTTCAATAGATTAGAAAATTCAATCTATTCCAAAAAATATCCCTTTATTCCCACATTTCCCACGATTACATAAAACTGTACGTACAACAATACACACGCATACACGAGGACATAATTTGTAAAATCCATTATGTCTTCCCGTCGCCGAATGACTTACCTCATATCCAGTCCAGCATGGCGA
Organism: Hetaerina titia; assembly: GCA_037158775.1. Classification (NCBI taxonomy): domain Eukaryota; kingdom Metazoa; phylum Arthropoda; class Insecta; order Odonata; family Calopterygidae; genus Hetaerina; species Hetaerina titia. Next base: position 83,505,549 of record CM073768.1, on the reverse strand, counting down.
CAGCTTATTTCTCACGGCGCAGTTCTTTTCCTGCTTACAAACTGCTAATTACGCCAAGCATACCTCCTCGACGCTCAAAACGGGTAAGTAAGCATGACGTAAAAAATACCGCTAGGCATCCAGGAGAGCGATGAGACATTAATTTATAACATAATAAGCTCTTGAATATTTTGCCCAATGATTCACCTAATGTGCAAAATTTTCAACTACCTATATCTAAGCTAAAACGTTATCCCTCTCTATCACAGAGGTATCATTTTGCAATTATGAAGCTGGACCGTTGGGAAAGTTGAATTTTCTATCAGATTTTTAAAATTGTTATTGTATTGTTGAAGGACGACGTCAGTGTTTGGGGCACAGATATTTTCTGAACACTCACGGATGCCCTGTCAAATGCGAAATTCTCAGCGCGTACATAATATTCCCTGTCATTCCCTAATACTTATGTTTTAACGAGTAATCATCTTGATGATAGCAGTATTCGAGAACTTCCGATATTTTCGTTCCCCTTCACTGCAGGAACACCCACTTATATGTTAATAGTCAGTAGGAATCTCATTCAAGGTCTAAGCAGGGGAGCTCTTCCACCTGCTCCCTTTCCTTGAGACGATTAAGGATTTTCATCGAGTGTCAGTTCTCACCGGCAAGTGTAATGGGCCACAAAGAGGAATAAATAGTAGTTTGGCACCGTTTGCGCTGCCAACAACGTCATTGCCACCCGATCGTTTCCATCTCATTATCCCCTTAAGCGTTGAAGATTTAAGTCGATGTCCGTTAGTGATCAGAGAGGGCAACCATTATACCCCATTACTAATTCCCCGTCGGTTTGTGGTCACGAGAAAGGAGGATTATCAAAAAATTCATAATAGCAAAGATTAAATGACTTCATGGTTATCACGGTCCACCTCCATCGGATAATATTCTTCCGTACGATGTTCATTTTATAAAAACGTTTAGCAGTGGATACTTGGCCAACCGTCAACTGCTGGACATCTTTTAATTAGGAAAGGAGCAACATGCAGGATACCATTGGACTGATGAAAGCATTAGAAACTTAAGTTTTATGGTATGCCACGTATCTATTTCTTCATTTCATATTTCCAACGAAGTTGTGAAAGACGGTAGACTTGAAACAGAACAGAAGGAGCAGAGCAGACTTGAAACGGAACCATATATGCATTCCATCAGAAACGTTAAATTTCATTAAATGTTACTCTACTCCAAAAACAAAAAATAATATTATAACGGATTTGGCAAAGTAAAATAATCCAGTTAGCATCCTATGATACGACTAGAATCCAATAATTCTATACGAATGAAGTCCAAGAACGAACGGGTTCCAATCCTGAAGGCAACAAATATTTTTCAGCGGTATCCCTAATTGAGGTGCTTTGTGGAGAGCACTTTGATTGAGTACGACGTCCGTCGGATGGGTCGTTAAACTGCGGAACCTTTCGCGCCTTTCGACAAGAGTAGGCTAATGCCGACGCCGGGTTTCTCTCCACCCTTCCTTTCCCATCCATCCCTAATGGCGCACAGGACCTTAGCTGTCGGTCGCCTCTTCCTCAAAAAGAACTACTACATATAAACTATTTTCATCGAGAAGAGTATATAATTCATGGAAAGCATATTATTATTTTAGGTAATCTACCGGTTAAGATTTTGTGACTCCTGACAAAACACAATCCAGCAATCTACTCTACATCAAGTCCCTCTTCATCTCTGTGTCCTTCCTTCATCCCGTCCAACATCCCTATCCTGTTTCTGCCCTTTCGTCGTTTGCCTAACATTCTCCCCTCTATTACTGTTTTCAGCATCCCACTACCGATCAATAAGCCAGCCTTCATCCATTTTTTCCTGTCACCATAGGATCTCTCTCAACAAACCCCTCTCCTCGCCCACCATCTACAGTACTTCCTCATTTGTTTTCCTTTCGGTCCATTTCACCTTCTCCATTCTTCTCCACACCCACATTTCAATAGCCTCCTATCTACGTATATCCTCTTGCTTCAATGACCATGTTTCCGCACCGTACATATCTACGCTCCATATCTAAGTTTTTACGAAAGAAAGTATATAAAGAATTGAAAATTAATGTTCCCTTAAATTTATAATATTTTAAAATTTTTTATTTGGAAAACCCAAAGTGATCTATAGAAAAATGAAATAAAAAGGTATTAATACAAAGCACATGTACTTCAACCGCAAAAATGACGGATATAATGTACAATCAAAAACTATGCCTACTTGAATAACATACAAAACCAACAAACGAGGACTGTTCAATAAAGAGTGATGATAATATTTTTTTTTCAAAATTTATTGTGAAAATATTTAACCTGTTATTTTTTTGCTTCATGCGTAATGTAAACGTGGTATACGTTTCATTGATATACTCGGGTATTACGTCAGCAGCAGTAATTGCAAGTTTAAATATGTAAAATTCGCTCAGAGCAATTTTGGAGCTAACACACGATGAATTTGAAATGTTACTTCCACCTGACAAATCATCATCCGAGGCCTATGCCAAGCTGCCGGAGGCTTACGGAGAGGATGCTCTTCCTTATTGTATGATATAAAATGGTTTACAATGAATCAGAAGACAATCGATTTCAAAGGAAAGTGATCCCAGAGCCATTCACACGCTGGTCACAAAATATTTTACTTTGTACGAGCTTGTTAGCGTTTGGCGGGTTCTGCAAAATCCACCGCGAAATCGCCATTCTCTTGCGAAAATTAATTCGAATATTTTCGTCATTGTCCCTACAGTGCCTAGTCCCACGCGACTTTTTCCTGCCCCCCAATGTTAAGAAATACCTCCATGGAGAGAACGTTCTTTATCATCATAAACAAGCGTAAGAGAAATGGAGATGACTGAAGTCTAACCAATGAAATTAATGCGACATTACCCTTAAGCATTAAGCTAACAATCTAACATAATCTAACATAAAGTACAATCTTGCACAATAAATTATATAAATAACAAAATTTATGATCGCTCGTAAATTAACCTTCGTCGGCAAATATCCAAAGATCC